>CANUEP010147538.1:0-129751 GCA_947857235.1 Jatropha podagrica | reverse complement strand
AAAGATCCATAGCATCAAGATAGACCGTCATTCTAACAGCCCATGCTTGATAGTTTTGGCCATCAAAAACGGGTGGAGCAGCATGGTGGCTGAAAACTGATTGTGTATCACTCTCCATTTTCACAGGTCCCTCAAGATAATTGCTCTGATACCAGTTTGTAGTAAAAAAAAACTGATATGAAGATATATAAAAATGTTTTATAAACTGGAATATATTGGACTTGGAAGCACATTATTCTTATTTACTACTGAATATTTATAGAGAAAAAGAGACATCACTACTTAGCAACTACTGCTAATAATCCGGAAAAAAAAACTGAACTAATCTCCTATAATTATGCTTAAAGACTTATTCAAAAAAGCAAAAAATAAAAAACTGTAAAGACGTGGTCAAATACTAAAGGCAATTACTAACACAGTTCAAATTTTTTTAAACCGGAACCCTGGCCACCCATAGATAAATGATAAACATTAACTATACCTAACAACTATAACTGACCAGTATGTATTTCTACAACCATACCCTTCAGTGTTGCCTACAAAGCTACAAAATTATGTAAAAAAATAGCTACTGCTATTAAAATCAATTAAATATGAATCATATTTATAAAAAAAAAAAGCCAACATCAATGTTTTAGTTTTACATGATACTTCGAACTTATCTATCATCTCCAGCTTGGAGTGGTAGCAATAGCATCATCGATGGAAATAACTGCAGGGTCATTCTTACTGGTAAGTGAAGTATATAAAAGATAAACCATAGAGAGCCCTGGAACGTTATAAAGCTACCCAACCTAGATTTTATCAGAAAAAAGCACGCGACAAGGGGAAAACACACTTCCATCCAATAATATCACCTCAAAATTCTAAATGCAGAATACATCAAAAGAAGACAGTCATCCCTTCCAAGGGTCATTGTTTTTCTCCTCCGAAAAGCCATTGTTTTTGGGTTAAAGGATTTAAGTATTCCTCCAATAAAACTTAGTTATCTGTTCAGTAGTGTTTGAACATAACAGGATTAATGTTTAACCAGTGGGTTACTTAACCATTACCATAACAACTAGTCCATTTACTACTTATTTAGTGATTAATGGGGCTGCCTTGTTTAGTAATAACTATGAAAATGATATTGTTTTAGTTGTTTAACAAAGAAAATGAAGTTAAAATGATGGATTTTAGCCGAAGGAAGATGCTACCATTTTGATGACAAATCTTAGTAACTAAGCTGCTAGTCAATAGAACTCCTTAAATACCCGAATTTAGTCAAAGAATGTTAAGTTCAGAAAACTTAAACTGAAATGCATCGGAACAAATAAATCTGACAGAAAATACATATTCTTGGGATAAAAATCTGAAAATACTTGTAGCAGAATACATAACAGAACCAGATAAAATTAACTCTACTAAAAACTTAATAAAGTACTGCTACCCTCAGCACATACTTCTCTAACTCCAATCTCAACAAAATGAGTTGCAAGTCAGCTGACTTAAAACTTCAGCGGGTTAGCCAACAGGAAACTGACCCAAAAAAGCAAGTGCATGCTAACATCTTAAAATATATACACTTAAAAAAATTTAACGTATCTATGTTATATCTGTGTTGGATATTGACACTTTTTGAACATTTGTCAGACACTTTAAAAATTATGTCATATTATTTATTTTATTTTATTAATTTCAGATAGTTTAAGGAATACTTTGTAGTCACTTCTGAAGACATGTTAGAGACACATTTAAAAATTATAATGTGAAATATCATTAGAGATTAATTTGATTTCTTTTAAACATTTTGAAATTCTTTAAATCGTCAATTTATCTCTAATTAAGCTACAAATGCTATGATTTTCAATATTAATGTTAATTTTGAGAATTTTAACTAATTATATTGATAAAAAATTAATGATAAATGATTGTTTATTTATTTGAATTATTAACAAATTATACTTGTTTAGTATTGCATGTCCTAAGTGTGTTTGTGTCCTATTTTTAAAAAAATTATCATATCTCCTATCTGTGGCATGTCATATCAGCGTCTCATGTTCGTGTCCATATCCGTATCTCTGCAACCTACAACCTAGCTGACATCATATGTTGGCAGCCATAACTTGTTAATTATGTAAAAGAGTTGCCTAAACGTGGTAAAAAAAAAGGGAAGTAAACGAGTTGCCTAAAGTTTATTAATATGAGAGATAACTTTACTTGTTTAGTTTGATTACCTCACTAAAAATATTTACATTTAAATTTCAATATAATTTATTAATACCCTGTGGCAAATCGCAGAATTACAATTAATATAATTAAATAACTATGACTTTCTTTTTTTTTTTTTTTTGAAAATTATATGTATGTCCTTTAAAAGCAACTATATCTATCTATTAATAAAATTATTATCCTTATAACTGTTAACAAAATTTTCAACTGTACATAAAATATATATTATAGTTAATCATCATACTTTATCAATTATAAAATCTTATCGATTTAAAAATTTAAAATTTTTTCAAAAAATTTCAAGTTTCTTTTTTATATGTGGATGCAGTCCACTATTATTTTAAATTTAAAATTCAAATTCGAATTTATAATATATCTAAATAGAATAAACAAGACATCAGGGTATATAAAAATATATTTTGAATCTTAAATAATAATATTATTATGAATCAAAATTTTATTTAAAAATAAAAAATTCGATAAATTAATATTATAATTCAGTAATAATATTTTTAAAAAATATATATATAAACCCCATGCGCGAAACGCGGAACAGTGATTAATTACTTTATAAGACGAAAAGTAAATATTTAAATCATTAAATTAGATATTTTCATTATAATTAATTTGATTATTCACAGCCGAAAGGCCAACAAATTATAAAAGTGATTAAACAATAAAAATCTCATCAAATCCTTAGATATAAATAATTTAGACCAAAGGACCTAAATGAATAAAACTTTTTGTTTTTGTGCCTTAGAGCTTTATTGACCTCATAAAGTACTTTTAAAATGTAGGAAATCGGCTAATAATATCATGTCAAACCTCAAGGGCACACAGTAATTTACTCAGAAAAAAAAAAATCTGTTTTAGCCAGTATTCTAAGAACAAGATCAGTCACTAAAAGCTCGAAAGATTAAAAAATTAGTGGTCTAATTTTTAGGAGGCTCAAATTAAAAAAATCCATAATTTTTAAAAATATGCAAAAAATTGAATCGAATCGATTTTTTATCGGTCTAATTCAGTGATTTTTAGTCGATTTTTTATCGATTTTTATTAGTTCAGTTTGATTTTTGAACATCTAGTTTTTTAATACAATCCGGACCGGATCACAGTCCGGTTCTCGATCAAACCGATCAAATTAACTGGTCCAATTTTTAGAACTATAATTCTAGCCTTGTGTGAATTAGATAAAGTAAATTTAAAGTCCTAATAAGAAAGAATAAAAATTACAATATTTACAACCTATGGATTGAGGCTCAGTTCGCAACATAGGCTAAATATATAGAAAGAGTTTCTAGGTTTAAATCTCACTAAATACATATAGCATATGTAGGGAGAGATGAAGAGCATTACTTCTATTCTAAAATTGAGCCAAAGTTGTGGTTTCAAGTCTTAAGTTTGTGCATCAATAATAGGTTACACAATTAAAGAAATTAAATTTTATCGGTTATTTTAATTATATTCTAAAATTAACGTTGTTCTCTTAATATTTTATATTTAAACTTTCGTGCAATTGCATCCTAAAATATTATTTTTGCGGCACCCATTTCATCAAACATGGTCAATCTAACCTAAAGAATAGGTTAATTGACACCCAATAATTCTGTTGTCCCTAAATAAATTCCTCCTCTTTTGAAAAAATAAATTATATTCATTATTATGATTATTATTATTATTTATAAATGACTGAAAAACAAAAAGGAAATTTGAAAAAAGATCTTTAATTAATGTTTCAAACTAGAATCGTTAAATTCGGGACTGCCTTAGAATAGGAACTGCCTATGATTGGTTCGAGGTTCCATCTTTATTAGGAGCCGATTCTAAAACTCATGCCTACTTTATATTTATATCATGTGAACAATTTGCATAATAGTCTTTGTTAAGTGCCTAAGAGCTAAGCTAAATATTGTATTGTTGATTTGATTTTTTTTCTTTTTACCTTTCAGCGAAAAATAATAGTTATAATTTCTGATTAAAATGTATTGAATTTTGTATAAATTTTATGAAAACCTAATTTTAGGATTAGTTTAATTTTGCCATACTTTTTTATCTTAACGGCGTTATGCTGGTGATGTGCTTTTCTTTCATTCTATCACCATTGCCGCTATCAATACTGCCCAAAACCACCAACTCAATTGGAGCTGTAAACGAGCCAAGCTGCTTGAGGTTTGCTTATTGAAAGCCCATTCGAGCTCATTCAATAAGCTTATCGAGTCAAATTCGTTTAATAAACCAGTCGACCTCGAGCTTACATCAGTCTATTGCAAGCCAGCTTTATCGAGCGAAACTCTCGAGTTAGCTCACGAGCTAGTCTTATCGAGTCGAGTTGAGCTTATGAGCTAGTTTAATAAGTTAAAATTACTTAAAATCTATATTAAAACTATTTTATTTAATAGATTTCGAGCTCGACTCATTTATGATTATCGAGCCGAGCCTGAGTTGAGATCCGACTTAGTTATTTTTAAACGAGTCGGGCTCAGGCTTAGTTATTTTTAAACGAGTTGAGTTTGAGCTTAGATTTTCAAACTCGAAATGAGCTTGAGCCGAGCTCGAGTTTACCGAAAGTTAGCTCGGCTCAACTCATTTACAACCCTAAACTCAACAGTAGCCACCAGTACCCAAAATCCATGATAAAATTTTCTCTATCAAAACTTTTCCATAAAAATAGACTCTAAAATTTCATCTATCTCATCTTCTTCTTCAATTTCATTATTGAAAACTCTCTATTTCAATAATCAATAATTCTCTTTTTCATACAAAACATATTCTCTTATTCCTTCTTTTTTTCAAACGTTGCCGCTTCTTATTTTCTGAATTTACTTTTTTGGAATTCAATAATCTTTCTTGTAGTCCATTGGAAACTATTATAATTATTTATATTTAAAATATAAAATTGAAAAATAAATAAAAGAAGGGAAAACATATTTATCATTTAATTTGTAACTTCACCACGTACCTGTTATTTTCAAGTTTAAAATTAATTCACAATATAATGTTAAAGTTGTTATCGTAGCAACCTTAGTTGTTGAATAAACTAAAATGTTTAACAATATAATGTTAAGAACAAAAATGTGAGACATAAAAATGGATCGATTTGACACTTCGAAAATGTCAAAATTCTTAAATTGTCAATTTATCACTAAATAGATTGGAAATGGTAAATCTTCAATTTCACCCAAAACTCTTTAAATAGTTGTAATTTCACTTTAAATCGACATTTGTATTATGGGCATCCTAAACTTATCAATCTAGTTGCAATTATACTCTAATTTGCTTTTACGGTGTAAATGCACCTTAAAAGTGAATTACAACACCCTGAACTTATCATTTTGTTGCAATTGCATCTTAAAAATAAATTAAGGTCGGAATTTTGATTAAAATAATATGAAAAATAGATTCTATATCTAAGTATGTAAATAATAAATAATAAAATCAAACACTAATATTCATATAATAAATAAAAAAATAAAGATTAGATATTTGAATTTAAAATTGAATTGATTTTAAAAATGCAAAAATAATGAGTTGCGATTGATAAGTTCAAAGTCCCAAGAGTGCAAAAGTCGATTTAAAATAAAATTGTAATTACTCGAAAAGTTTATTGTGAAATTGAAGGTTAGGCCATCAGAAATAAAATCTATCATTTTTAATGATGATAACATAATTAATAGTGTTGAAGATGGAAATTAAGTATTTTTTATTTTATATTTATAACTTGTTATATATAATATTTAATTATTTAAATTTTTAATAAATTATATTCCCTTTGTTCTCTTACCTTATATAAAATTTTCATTTAAAGTATTTATTTTATATGGACAATTTTAATTTAAATGGAAATTTCGGGTAGGATGCTAAAAGAGAGTCAAAAATGCCATTGAATAACCTACTTCGGCTTAATTAACAAGCATAGTGGCAGACAAAAGATAGGTTGAGCAATTAATGATCTTATGTTTTCAAAGCATTAGTAATTGCTAATTTATTAACAGTTTAGTAGAAATGTGTTCGAGTTTACAGATTTTAACATGACTAAGAGTTATACACTGATGAGATAATCTAATATGACCGCACATTTTAATTTGTTATGCCTACTTAGGGAAAAAAGTTTTTATGTTGTTGTTACGCCTCTTTAATTTGGGCATACATAATGAAAGAATTACTATTTAGTTCTTTTATTTTGATCAAATACACTAGTTGGTCCTCGCTTTTTTCAAAATACATTATTATATCCCAGCTTTTGCTCCATCTAACCATTTCATCATTTCATAAGAAATTAGCACTTTTGCCGTTAAATAGTAATGAAAAGAGAAAAAAAAAAAAAAAAAGCTTCACTTACACACGATTTACTTCATGTCAAAATACCAATTTAAACTGAAACTCAAGTGCCGATAATCATCTATGTAACTTAGATTGTGAGTTTCCATTTTATCTTCTGATTATAACTTTCTTCCTAAATTCTTTCCTGATCTAAAGAGGCCAAACACAATTCCATTTATTCTCAAAATCAAATATTACAAAAATAAAATAATATAAAGATAATAATCATCAATCCACAAACAAAACAAAATAAAAAAGTCATAGTAATAGAGTGGTTCTCTTTTTTCTTGTCTCTGCTCTTCTTATTAACCTGATAATAATTTCTCAAAATAACAAAAGGCAGCTCTACCAAAGAAGAGGGAGAGAGAGATATTGTATGAGTAATTTGCCAAAAAAAAAAAAATTTTCGGGTTTCCTGATCCATGACCCACATGTTGTAGTACCACATCCTACTCCATCAATCCTTAATTACATGGTTTTGAAACAGAAAAATAAAAAAAAAATAAAAAGTGAAAGATTGTTTTTACTTTCTGAGTTCCACTGCCATTCGATTTGAACAACAAAAAGTTATTACTACCCATATTGATGTAGACTAATTGACTGACGATGAATGAAAGGAGGTTGAGGATAAAAAAAGGGGGATGAGGGGGGTAAAAATGAAAAGGAATGTGTTATGAAGAAAGCCAAGGAAGGCAGTAGAGTGAGGGTTGTTTATATGAACAATTCATCTCAAGAGCCAAAAGCAACAACTAAGCCAGCAACAGTGGTGCATGTGATAGGTGCGATTAGATCCTGCAATTAGATTCATGGTTACTGTGATACCGTTGATTTTGAAAATTTGGAACAGGTTGTGATAGTGCTGATTTGGAAAATTTAGAAGAGAGGATGAATTTTTACGGATATCTTATTAATAGAGAGTCTTTTCTCTCCTTTGATTGTACTTTATTGCTTTGACTCACGGTAAAATAGCAAAAGAATATATGGAAGGACTAAATAATTGAACGGGAGCAAAAGTTAGAGATATAATCATGTATTATAGAAAAAGTAAAGACCGATTAGTGTATTTGGCCAAAATACATGGACTAAATGATAATTCTCTCATTTAAAATTCATCTAATAAATTGGATTGAAATTCTTTCGTGAACTATGTTTATATGTATTCTATAGAAGTGTACTCAACTTTATGTACATAAATATGAAAATGACTATTTTTTATAAAAAGTTTTCATAATACGGTCACAACTTTATATATCGTACTTTTAAAATTTGGCTTTAAGTTGACAACAGACTTTACTAATATGAGAACAAATTTTTGTCCTAGCTAACAAACCTAGTGCCCTTCTTTATGAACTTAGCATATGAAGAAAATGAGTTCATGCTGTTTGAGGACAATTTTCATTTTACTAGTGCCCTATTTTTGAAACGATATAAATCTACTGAATTTAAAGTTGAGGAGACTCTTACAATTCTAAAATATTCTAGCTAATAAATGCATCTTCGATCCTTTTAAAATTGAAATCTTACTTAGAGTCTTCGGAGAGTCATCCTAGTTAATAAAAATGGATCTAGTTCAAAGCAACTAAACTTTAGATAGTCAACTCAGCAAATAGATATGAATTTAGTGAAAAGCAATATCTAGAAAGTAAACCTAGTAAATTGAGGGATGGACTTAATTGTAGCAATCAATCATGCACCATTTTTAAGCATATGCAAGTCTATTTACATAGAGCTTTCATAGCTCAATTGGTTAGAGCACCACTTTAGTAAGTGGAATGAAATAAAATAATAAATTTATTTTTAAGTTTGATTGTGGTGATTTATAAAACGAAACAAAAAATTTAAACTATCAGGGTCGCCCCGTAATGGACATTCAACCAAAACTAATAAAAGAGAAAATTATTTATATTACAGTATGAGTTTTTATGAGTCGAAATAATATTGTGGGCTACACAATAGAACTACAGCACTAAGGGCTGAAATAATATTGTGGACTACACAACAAAACTATAAAACTACGGGCTACATAATAGAAGTTGTTTTTCCCTTGACTCAGTAAATCAGTGATAACAACTATGGTCAAAGAAATGTATTTCGTGCAATTGGGTGATGGACTTAATTGAAGCAACCACTCTTATTCCACTTTTATATATATATGCAAACTAAACATAATTGAGCTTTCATAGCTCAGTTGGTTAGAGCACCCGTTTAGTAAGCGGGAGGTCTTGAGTTCAACTGTCAATGAAAGCAAAAACAAAACGAATTTAAAATTTTATTTTAAGTGTAATTGTGCTTATTTATAAAACAAAACAAAAAATATAAACTATCGAGGGTCGGTCCGTGATGGACACCAAACCAAAAAATAATAAAATAAATAAAAGAAAAAATTATTTTAGGATACGAATTTTTATGGGCTGAAATAATATTGTGGACTACTAATAAAATTATAGGACCACGGGCTATATAACAACTATGGTTAAAGATATATATTTAGTGAAATGGAGAGATGGACTTAATTGAAGTAATCAATCTTATTCCCCTTTAATATGTATGTAAATTTAATTAAACAAAGCTTTTGTAGCCCGTTTAGTTTGTAGGAGGTCTTGAGTTCAACTTTCAACAAAAGCAAAAAAGAATTTGATAGTATGGTGCGGATTTTTATGGGCCAAAAATAACATTACGGGCTACACAGAAGGTCTTGAGTTCAACTTTTAACAAAAATAAAAAAGAATAAAATTATAAATTTATTTAATAGTACAGTGCAGGTTTTTATGGGTTGAAATAGCACTGCGGGTTACACAATAGAGATAATCCTTCTGTTGGCATAATAATCTCCTTGGTTCATTAAATTGGTGATAACAACTATAATCAAAAGAATTCAAATTCAAAATCTCACACTTTTTATATAAGTGAAAATACCAACTAGACCACCATTTAATTAACACAGTCATTAACAATGTTGATTATTTCTACTCCAAAGAACTCTATGATTTCAACTTTAAAAATTATATGCTTTTAATTATAATTTGTACTTTAAAGAAATAAAATGTAAGCGTTAAAGTTGAAATATATATATATTTCAATATGAAATATTAAATAAAACTATCTCTTAGAATAATAAATACGTATAATTGACTAAATTAAGTAGAAATATTTGAGAATTATTTAAATTAAGGATTATTACTTAATCAGATTAGAAAATTTTTTAAATCACATAAATTTTTTATTTTCAACATATTACTCACATTAGATTTTATATTTATTAGTTTATTGAAACAAATTATCAATTTTTGTTCAATTCATATCAATATTAGTACATATTTATTAAAATTGATGAGATTTGAATTTATATTTAATCTAAAATAATTTGCTTCTAATTAATTTAATTATCATCATAAAGAGTTTATAACTAATCAAATTCATAATATTACAACATGCTATTTAATTTTATTAAGTACATTAAATGTCACTACTTAATTGAATTACTTTTATAAATAATTTGTATTTATTCGAATAATTAACATTAGGTATTTTCATTTAATCAAACTTATTAATGAAGTATACTTAATTTAATCAAATTTATACAAAAAGACATAACACAGTGGTAAATGCATATATGACCAGACAATATATTAAAGTTCAAAACCCCCTCCCCGACTCCACCAAAAAAAAAAAAAAAAAAATCAAATTTATTGCGTCTCTCTACATAAGTAAATTACTCTTGTCAAATTAAAATTAGATATTTTTATTTAATCAAATTAGTTAATGAATTTGATAATTTACATTAATTTTTTTAATATGGTAACTTGTAATACGGATGTAACTATATATAAATTAGAATTTAAGTGTGTTAAAATTTATATTTAATTTTTAAATTTCATGAAATATAATTTACTATAATTGTTCACTCTTAATTAATTGTTATTTGAATATTTTATAATCTTAAAATTATACAAGTTGTGCATAAATTTACTTCATAGAATGGGTACATATTATTTATATATATTTAATTATACTTTATGATTTAAATAGTATTTATTTTTAAAAAAAAAATTAAAAAAAGGGCTAGCTTTTTACGTATTTGATAAAATGAAACATATCTTATAATTCATACGATATTAACCTATAATTGAAGGGCAAAATACATCCACAAACTTTGCAACTTTTTAACTATAGAGCCTTTAAAGTTTCGTAAGTCCATATGAAGCTCTTGTACTGTTACTTCTAATGATTTTTTTTTTCATTTTTTAATTTTTTGTGCATTAGAACTTCTAGAATGTTGAAAATCGGCTAATAATATCATATAGTATTTACCCAAAAAAGTTCTATTCTAGCCTTGTGTGAATTCCATGAAGGAAATTTCAAATCATAAGGGTAAAGAATAAAAATCACAATATTTACATTCCTACTATTTTAACAACTTTTCATGTTGTGTATATGTTCTTTACATTCTGTGGAGCTATATATTCAAAAGCAGCTGCCATTTTTTTCATCTATGTATTCAATTTTGGATATTGGAGAAAATTAAAAACAATTAATATAACTTATTACAAGCAATCAAGAATAAGATAATCAACATAATTATTTATACTCTTAATTTTGCGAATTGTCACGGTTACATCCTAAAACCAATTTAATCCCTTCCCCCACCCAAGACATCCTACTTTCGTGTTTTTTTTTTTTTTTTTTTTTTTTGGGTTAAAATAGTGCCTCAATTTGATTTTGCTCAATTAGATATTATAATACTTCTTCCAATTCATTTATATAGAAAAAGTTTTCATTTTTAGCGTTCTATTTATATAGATAAAATTACTTAATTTGGACTATGACAAAAGTACAAAGTTTAAATTACTTTTAATTTGCTTTGTTTAGAGTACCAAATTTGTAGAAAAATAAGAAAGTGACAGACAAAGCTGAAATATTGCATTAAATATGATTGACTAATCAATTCATAATTATTTTATCTTTCTCTGTTCAAGCAAAATTGCATGTATCTAGAAATTTTGCACACATTACTTAACAAAGACTACTGCTTATTTTTTAATATGCAATTAGAAATAAGAAATGGATGTAATAATAATATATGTGCAATACTTAATGTAAAAACACCTACATTTGCAATATTTGAGCACATATTTTTATTATCAAGAAGATGATTTGAAACAACATTTTACAAATACAACTAATGCACTTTTTAAACGAAAAGACCGTATTAAAATTTTTTTTTAACTATTAAATGTCATTTATCCTTTTAAAGCATATTAAACTACTATCTATAACACCCATTGCCCAATCCCAAAGGACTAGACGATAAATGTCACATTCGGTGTCGAAGCACCGTCTTATCTTACTTAATACTTCTAGATCATATATTAGAAGTGACTAAGTTTTCATAATGAGACAATATTTTTCTTTTTTAAATAAAGATTTAAGCAAATTTTTACGAAAAATTTGCAAGAGTTTCTCCTAAAAATCGACTTGTCACTCAAAAAAAACAGATTCACTTTCAATATTTATTCTTCTAAACCCCCAAAACTCCAAATTAGCACAATAAATCACACAGTACTTCTAAATACTCACATCAATCCATATAGGTTCTATCATGTTATGTTACCATTCATTCAAGAATTAATTGCTATTAATCATACACACCGAATTCACATAAAGATATCACATCTTAATTAATCAGAAATCTCATTAAATTACAAACCATATATATAACCTCAATCTTTTAAAATATTTCTATACATACCATTGTTACATTTCAAAATATATCCTACCCTAAACACAATTTCTTGTCTGATGCTACACCTCCGGTCTTCAAGTAGCATCTATCGCTCACAACCTGCGCGTGATGAAAATCAACTCACTGAGTGAAAGACTCAGTGGTGCTAAATAAAATACTTGAACATATTTCATATAAAATACTTAAAAATAATCATAAAATTCCAATTATATTAAAAGTACTTAAAACATAAGTCATATGAAAAACTTAACCATAAGTTAACAAAATCATAAATATATATAAAGTGTCCATTTAAAATACATTTTCCTACTTTCAGTTAAAATATAGCAAAAGTATTTTTAGCATTTAAAGCATATGTTTCGTTACTTTCATTATATCTTGGGGCTTAAACATACCAGAAGAAACAATAACAGATTTGATTCCATATCTTAACATATTTGGCCTTAGGTCCCAATCATAACATAAAGGCATTAAAGCCTACTTATATATAATAAGCGCGTCCGCTTAAACATAAAGGCTTATAACCCTAGCATATGATCATGGCTCATATCATTATCAAAATGGCATTAAAGCCGAGCATACTCATCTTACATAAATGAATCATATCATATCACATTTCAACCAAGTACATAAGAGCCCAAATCATATTATTTTTGCATAAAACATCGTATTTCTTATAACTCATTTCTTAACAAAACTTTCATAACTTAATTATTTTTACTTTAAATTTTCTTAACTTACAACTTATAAAAGTCCATCAAACCCACTTATATTTCAAACAAAAATCATACTTTCATAGTATATATATATATATATATAGCTTAAATTACTTAGAAACCATCATTTAGACTTAAAAAAAATAACCATAAAACCCATTTACACATTCAAAATCTTCTTTAAGTCTTGATAAAATGCTTAAACACTAAAATTCAAAGTAGAGGTTTTAAACATCATCAAATTGTTTATTAACAAACTCATTTAAGTTAAAATCAAGTATAGAAATCAAAGAAAACATAGTATCCTTCGCCTAACCAAGGTTCGGCCACTCTTGTAAATAGAAGGAAAAATGCTTTCTTTTCAAAATAAACACACTTACTTAAAAGAAAATCATTCAAAGACTCATTAATCATAAAAAAAACAAAAAACAAAAGCAAGAAATAAATCAGAAGGGTCTTCTTCTAAGGGAGGTTCGACCAACCATGGGAAAAGAAAAGGAGTTGTTCTTCTCCCCATTCAAGCATTTCATCAAGCTTAGAATACATGAAAAATCATCTAAAAACAATCAATTAAGCGATTCCCCAACAAAATCAACAAGAACTCAGAATTCATTCAAAACTTAAAAATTTGAAACTTGAAGAAAATAAAAGGGGAAGTGAATTATTGTTGCACTAACCTTTAGAATAAGCTTTAAGAAGCTTGGAGAGCCTCAATTCTTGGCTTTCTCCTTCCCTTTAGTAGAGGGTTTCCAACTTCTTCAAAGTAGAAAAAATACCCATTAAAATAAAAAAATTTACAAAAGAAATAGATGGGGTATGATTTAATGCATCAATTACAAGTTTAAACCTTGAATTCTACTTATTAATTCACAAAACTCAAAAATCACAACTTACTTACTTGAATAGTAACTCCAAATTTCTTAGCTTTTAGTCACCAATTTCTACTTCTTCTACTTGTTTCTTAAGGTTTATTCACTAATCTTTGGTTTAACTCTTGAAATTTGAGGTAGTTTAGAGGTAGAGAAAATAAAGAAAATGGAGGAGATGGAGAGAAAAAGTGGCGTGGAAGAGGTGGAGAAGAAGGGTGAATAGTGTTTGATGAGTGTTACTTTTTAAGTAGAAAAGTCAAACTTGACTACTTAAGTTTATGTCAAATGAGTGGCTATGATCAAGTCAAGGTATTCTCATCTAATGGCTCTAAATATTCATCAAATAATTTCCCTCTAATTATTATTTAACCCCACCAATTAATTAAATTAACTCTATAAAAATAATTTCTCAATTATTTTTTAATATACTACACTAGAAAATACTATTCATTGAGTGCATTAATTCTTAAAAAATATTCATGAAATATTTTCTACCCACCTAAATCATACAAACATACTCCAAAAATATTAAATAAAATATTAAACATGTATAGTAATTTTTTCGAACCGAAATAATACTAAGTCCTAGACCGATGGTACTATTTATACACCGGTAAATCATTATTACTGACACCGTAAAAGACACTGAAAAATGGACTGTTACAATATCACACGATAAATATGTTCGCATAAGGATGTTGCACTATTGTTGTTGCTTCTTTCAATATTTCTGCATCAACTTCAATTAACATTCATCCTATGATAAATATGTTCGCAAGGATCATTCATCCCATTTGTAACTAGTATACCATTCTTTGCAATATGTCAAACTCTATAAATTGACTTTTTTACAATAGACAATGTGTCCACAGTTTTCTCGATAGAGCGCGAATTTAACACTGCTCCTTGCATCTCATAAAGAAGCATGTTTTTAACTAAATTTTTTATTTCTTCTGTCATGTTCTTTTTCTTTGTTCTCTTCTTTTATCCATGCTAGAAGAGCATTATGTGAATTGAAATTCTTCATCATGATTCCTGCATTTAAATCGATAAAGTCCAATGGACCAACAGTTAGAGTGAGCACATTTTCTAAAGTTATGGGCAAATTAGGAGGTTGTATATTCAAACCAAATGGATATGACACGGTTGTGAGCAGTGGACTTTTTTTATATTTTATTATAGTTCATGTGCATGATTTTTAACTATTGAATTGACGTTATTTATAAGTGGGTATTTAGGAAGAATTTGAAGAGGGAATTGATGCTATCAAAATTTTGGCTCCAAAAAGATTATTTGCACATGATTTCTTTATTAAAGTGTTCACATTTTTTAAATGAAAATTAAACTCTCATTTCACACCAAAATTTTACACTAAAAATGGGAGGATCAAATTTGAAAATTTGATGGTAATTAAGAGAAATGGATGAATTTATTTGACTTTTGTGGCGAACATTCTTTAATTATGGAATTAATTGTATATATGAGAATAAATTAGCATAAATACAATTCAGTAGGATTTAATGGGAATAATAAAATAAATCGTTTTCTTCTTTTCTTTCTTCTATGCTTTTGTCAATTTGTGGGGACCTTCACTTTTGATTAATTTTTATTTATTTATTTTGTGTTAGAATTTTAACAGATTCTGACACTGAATCGACCATGAAACTGTAAAGCAAGGCCAGCAAACTGAAGTTCATAAGACATGGAATATTTTCGTACCTATACTGTTTAAAGTTGATGGCCGAAACGCCATGGATTGGCGTAAGAAAATCTGGGTTTATTCTTCTTCGATCAAAGGACATTACAAGCTTTACCGGACATTAGTTGGTGAGGAGGTGACTGCATCGATTTTGTGGGGAATAGCCGCAACGGTCTATGCTCAAACTTTCTGGATAAGTAGTCCAACTCGCCGTGACTCGACTAAATCGCCATGGATAACTAGTCAATGCCTCTTTTTGAAATCATATATCCCAAAAGTTTGCAGGTTTAATACTAAAATTGCATCTTTTTTTTTTAGGGTTGAGTTTCAGTCCCATTTTTTGCTAGGATATAAAAAATCTTAGAGATGTCTTAAGCGTAATCTGAAATTTTCTACCTTTTATGATCATATAGTCAATAAAAAAAACTCCATTGTTTTGCATATCAAAAATTTAAAATTTTTTGTTGACCATCCTTAGATAAATTGCTTCTACATTTTTTTAGGGCAAATGACATGAGTTTGTAGCAATATATCTCAACTTTCTGCATTTAGAAGGTCCATCATGATTTGACGATAACCTGATACGGAATATAGCAGAATCTACCACCATCTCTATAAACGGTAGAGAATAATAATGTTTAAAGTATGCTTATTTAGGTCAATGAAGTCCATACGCATTCGCCATTTATCGTTGGGCTTCTTAACCAATGCCACACTGGCTAACCAAGTCGGATATTGAACTTCTCTTACATCTTAACTCGATCTAGGTTGAATTTACTCTTTTTTCTATTTTACGGGCTTAATGGACTGAATTCAAGCATTCCAATGACTAAAATCACTTTGGTTATGACCTCAGTGCTCTCCATATAGCAATTCTAAGCTCTTGACATCAATGGGCAACGGCTATATCCTCCATGCTGACAACCATACCATAATTGTTGAAGATTGGACACCCAAGGATCGTGTTATATGATAGTGAGATGTCTATCACAATGAACTCTTCATAAATTTTCCTTTTGTGTTACTTATCCGCTAAGGTTTATTGAACCTGGGGATGAAACTGTCTTGTTTCTCAATCAGACTAGAGGCAAAGGAACTCTCTGGAATTTCTCCTTTGCAAATCTCAATTTTAATGCTACGTCCTATGTAATAAGGTTAATTGCCCTCTTATTAGCAAAAAAATCTGCCTGATATGGAATTTATCCATTTGGACGGCGATGATTAGTGGATCACAGCGAAGTGAATGGATTTTGGAGTCACTTGAGCCGAAAGTTACAGATTTTCGCATAGGTCAACATCCTTGACTATGGACAAGACTATCAATTTTTGTCATCTTTTTGAGATTGTGCTTCGTAGAAACAGAAAAATCAATTTTTGTCATCTTAGAAGCTCAGAGAATTGCCGGTGTGGCATGGGCAGTTTCAGTGAAAGGCCTGGTTTGCGTTCTTATATAAAAGGCTTCATCGTGCATTTTAGCTCATTGTATGGGTAGTTTTGGAATACGAAAAGAGAAGTTTTTAGATCAGCAGAATGGCCTCTGTACTTGGGAAAATGATCCAAATTCTACTCTTGATCATCGTTATAATGCTTCATCTTTCCAATCCCCAGCAGAACCATTTATCCGATTCAGTTGGAGCTCCGTTACGCGAAAGAGCTCCTTTCAGTAGAATAGATTGGTAACAGCAGTGGTACTAATGTGCAGGGTAAATCATTTTTGGGCTGTGTAGTTGTTTCTGGCGGCGAGTGTTGGTGGAGAGAGGTAAGCTCTACCGGGTGAAGCTCTAAGAAGTAGAGGATAAGGATTCAGCTAGTGGAGCTTGGGGTAAAGCTGGTGATAGCGATGATGATGGTTAAGGAGGAGGAAGGGGGAGTGAAGGAAGTAAAGGCTGAAAGGTAGGGAGAGAAGGAGAGTGAAGAGTGAGTTAGGTGGGATCTAAACTCACCGTTTTAGTTTTGCAAAGTTAACTCAACTCAACTCATGTGTTTAACCAAAATTTGCAATCTTTTTCCCACTCCTTTCTATCTTTGTTTTCCAACAATGTATTCAACCAAATAAGAAAGTGAAATAATCTTTCTCCTACCCCTTTCCATCCTCCTTTGCTTCGAACAAACAGTGTTAATGTGCTCATTCACATGATAGTAAATATTTGGTTCAGTTTAGAATTGAAACAATATCAAAATTCAGAAAGTCATGTCTACCTATTATTTTTTAAATAATAAAATAGAATTACCTTTTAGATCATGTCTGAAAATATACATCATTTTAATGCATCCAAGTTTAGCAAACATCGAAAGTATGTATATATTTAAAGAAAATTGAATTTTTGTAAACCAAACCAAACCAAACTTTGGCATTTGATTCCAAGAAAATTGTATTTAGTTACTAATTCCATAGTGAAACAAAGACTGCCTAAAGTAAACTACGTGAATGAATCACACTTACAAGACAATGATTTCCACTACAAATAGGGTGTCTTCACTTGTAGAATTCAAAATCCGTATCTGACTTCTTCACATTGGTTCTGTAACCTTTCTCAAAGTCCTTGGGCAGTATGACATACCTATTTTTTCGAACTGCATGCATGCCTGCTTCCTGACAAATAGCCGCAATCTGCAAAGAGCAACCAATTTAAAGAACCAGCAAGAGTATTTGAATGCAAAATACAAGTTTGAGCATCCAACATATACAAAGGAATTCGTCTGTTAGAAAGATAATTGGAATAAAACTCAATTTGATCTCTGAACTTGTTTAGTAGATTTGAAAATGTCAATTTTAACCTTTTGAGTCAATTTAGCCCTTTAATTTATATAAAATGATTAAAAAAAATCCAATTTCACTTTTTAAGCCGGTTCAACCCATGAACTTATTTAAAATGATTAAAAAAATATTTAACATTTTGAATCAATTTAACCTCTAATTTTTTATTGTATTTACAATGTGAAAATCACTATATAAACATTTATTAAAATTATATTTAGAATCGAACTGACTAATTTATTAAAAATTAATTAATTATAAAATATAAAAAAATAATATATAAAGCTCTTTACCTTACTTGATGGTTTTGAAATTTATAAATATATATTAATTTGAACATTTTAAAATTGATCTCTATTACTGAATTATTACTTATGAAATTATTTTCATATTAAATAAATTAAAGTTATAATGAATTTTAATAAATTTATTATATTTTAAAAAATGATGTTTTTATGAATTTTGAATTTATATTTATAATTATTAAAAAAGTTTGATATGAATGTTCTTAATGTAGGACAAAAAGAGATGAAAAGTCAATTATATTAAATTAAATCAATTATTTATTTATAAAAATCAAAATAAATTCAATGATTAAATTGATCTAAAAAGTGAAATTATATAAGTTCAAGAGTTAAATTGACCCAAAAAGTCAAATATGACCTTTTTGATTCTGCTAAACAAGCTTAGAGGCCAAATTAGGCTTTATTCCAAAGATAATTACAAGATTTTTTTCAGTACAAACACAAATATTATGTAGGAACAATTGGTCAATTGCAATTTTTCAACAAGCCATTGCATACCAGCTAATAATAGCTAATAACAAGCATCAAGGATACATCGCAATTACAATTGATCAGCAGCAATGCGTTTCTACAACCACTTGAAATATTGCTAACAATGCTATGCATAACATGAAATTTAGTTGCATGTGTATTATCTTATATTCCACCTAATACTGGTCAAATTTTATAAGAAAACTAAGAAAAAGGTATTTTAAATTTTTGCATAATGGGCATCACAGGAGATCAAAAAGCACAAATTTTAGTTTCAATATCTAATCTGCTTTATGTTTCTCCAAATTAACTCCTACTATCTTGACAAACGAGTTGGGTTGAATGAATCCCCAATAAAAGATCAAAATGAAAATCATACAACAAGATATTTAAGAAAATGGCTACTGTTATGAAAAACAAAACCTACTAACCTCAGCAGCACTAATTTTATCTGGCCGAGAAACATAATCCTCCAGGTCTACCTCATCACTAAGATTCATTTTAGAGGTGCAAACCTGTACAAGAGGGAGGGAACCATTAAAATATAAAAAATTCTAAAGGCAAACAAATTATAAAGTAATGAGACAATAAAATGGCATCAAACCCATTAGAAAAGGCTCACACACGACTTCATGAATCTCCAGTCTTCTGATGAACACTTGATTGTCACATACAACTATAAAGAAATTACCTGGAAAACAAGCCTCTTTTGCCGTCTATCAGGCAATGGAAATTCAATTTTTCGGTCTAGCCTTCCGGGACGAAGGAGTGCAGGGTCCAAGGTGTCTGCCCGATTGGTTGCCATAATGACCTTAACATTCACCGTCTGATCAAACCCATCCATCTAAAGCAGAAGGCATATGAGTCAGGAAGCTGATTATGGATCATTTACAAAATCAATATCTGAACTTGATACCAATGTTTTACATATAGAAACCAGAAGAATTGTGTTCTATACTTCAAAATTTTGTTAACTCATACCTGATTTAGAAGTTCCATCAAAATTCTTTGAACTTCTCTATCAGCTCCAGTTTGAGCATCAAATCTAGCAGTAGCAATAGCATCTACCTCATCAATGAAAATAATCGCAGGTGCATTCTCCTTAGCAAGGCGAAAGACATCACGAACCATGCGGGGCCCCTGGAGTAAAAGAAGATATTAGAAAGCCATATAAACCTAGATTGATTAAAGAAAAAAAAAAAATAAAGTCACCAGCCAACAGAAAATTACATTTCCAACCAATAATATCAATTCACAATTCCAAATGACTTCTGGATTTCAAATCACTTCAAAATAAAAAAAATTGGCAAATTTCACTTATCCACTTTCCATAAAAGGTTAAAACACTGATCCCCCATCACTACTAGGTTATTCATTGAATATAACATTTAACCCTATAGTAAAGCTTCCTTTTTAGTCCTAAAATATGTTGTTAAACGAGACAAGAATCCTTGAGGTATCTCATATTACCATCACATACAAATGGAGAGCGAGTGAGAGTTCAGAGTTCCATACAAACAGGTCACTTATTGAGACTCTACAGTTAGACGCATAGTTTTCGTTTTGCACTATATCATAAACACTTAAAATTGACTGTAAATGTTTAAAACATACCTCGCCCAAGTACTTCTGAACAAACTCAGAGCCAACAACTCTGATGAAGGCAGCAGTCGTATGATTAGCAACAGCCTTGGCAAGCATGGTTTTCCCAGTACCAGGGGGGCCATAAAGCAATACACCACGAGGGGGGTCTATTCCAATTTGTTTGTAAAGCTCATGGTGAGTAAGAGGCAGTTCCACTGCCTCACGAATTTCTTGCTTTTGAATATCACATCCTCCAATATCCTACCAAAATGAGAACAGCAGAAAACGAGAAATAATGTTGTTGAAGGAATAGATAGTTAAAGAAAACACCTCAGAGCCAATTGCTCATCAACTGAGTAAAGAAATTTTGAAATTACAATGCTAGGAATTTCCGCCCCTTCAAGAGCAAACAATTATCTTGGATTTTGCTATTTTTACAAGTTTAAAAAGAGAGTCAAGAATAAAAACTGTCATTCCTCATTTAAAAAAAAAAAAAAAAAAAAAAAAAAATAGTAGTTTCTAATAGCAGATACTACCTACAGAGGAGGCCAAAATAATACTCGTAATGATAATATCAACACAAAAAAATTCTAGAAAGCAGAAAATTTTCTATCTCAATACTAATTCCAGAAAATTAGAAAAACCTAATCGAACTCAATGAACATAAAAAGTAGACTGTATTTGGCCTCGAGAAACAAAAATCCTAATTTCGCAATCACCAGAATATCCAAATTGGAAATAATTAATAATACAGAAACCCTAATTCAACATAAAAACAGCACTTACATTGTAATTGACATCAGGTTTCTCCGACTGGCTGAGTAGAGAAATGCTGGAATCAGCCTCAGGAGGCAAAACGTCGACAAGAGCATTAGAATGACGGTGCAGAGCGACAGAAGCAGAAGGCTTCAAAAGCTCCCTATTAATTGTGCTAAGGATTCTGACATAGTAATTGGACCCTGTAGTGGAGCCGACGATGCCATTGTTCTGGTCGATCATCTCCATGAACTGCCCAATCACAAGCGGCACCGATTGGATCCGCTTTACCTCTTCCTGAGCCCGGAGGAGCTCGCGCTTCAAATTCTTTTGCTCGTCTTTGACATACTCTTCCTGTATGTCGATGAACTCAAGCTGACGTTGGAGGGACTTTAGGCGGCTGTAGAGATCATCTTCGTCGGAGTTGGACTGGTCTGTTAAGGATTGTTTGGAAATAGACGGCAGCTGTTCCAGTACAGGTTTGGGATCCAAAACCATTGCTGAGGACGCCATAACGAAAAGTCGATATCGTTCACTTATGCTGACAATTCAAGAATCTATTTATAGGACAGTAACTTTCTGGCTAAGCCAAGGCCCATATTCTAAATCTTATTCCCAATCCTATAATATAAAATCAGAATAACAGCTAATTTTAATCTTTAAATTTAATTTATTCAGTGGATTAAAATAGTCAAATTTAATGTTATTTATCAATTTAACTCGTAATTTTTCATTATACCTAACATATAATAATCTTTTATAAATATTTATTAAAACTCTAACCAAACTTAGGCCACCTAGCCACAGCTACTTCTGCATCCTCTGCATCTCTTCGTTCCTCACTCTAAAGATTCTCCGTGAAAACAGTGGAGCACATGGAACAAAGAGTTTTGGAGTATTGAACTCCTTCGTCTCTATGCAATAAAGAGGTTTTTTTTTTTTTCTCCGTTGTTGATGATTATTGAGAATTTTTTGGATTCTGGGATATGCTTGATAATTTTTGTTGCTCATCGTGTCCCTCTTACTACATTTAATATGCAGGTGAGTTCTATATTTATTAGCTTGTATCACTTCAGATTTTGGATTTTTTTTTTTTTTTTTTTTTTTTAGTATTTTTGTGGCTTTGAATCTTTGATTTCAGTTTATCAGGGCTCCATCGTTTTAATAGTATTCTTCATTGCTTGCAATTTTTTTTTTACAGTAACTATATTCCACTCCATAGAGTTTCAAATTTACAGTTATCTTGAAACTTTTCCTTTTGATTTGGTGATTTCAATTTGAGCTTTTTACACTGTGTAAACATTTTTCTAATAATTTAATTAATCTTAATGCAACTTTTTTAGTTTTGAAAATATGAACTATTGTAGGATTTGATTAAGGTTTTTTTTTTTTTTTTTTTTGTGGGTTTTCTTGTGTTTTAGTGCAAGGATACTAACTTGTTCTTCAACTTTAGTATTTAGAGGTGGAAGTTTGAGAAAGCTGTACTGCCTTCTTTTCTTAGACTGTGAGATTTAGTTTTGATGTAAACGTTTCTACTTTTATTTTGGTTTGCTTTCAAGAGCAGAGAGTTTACGGTTAATTTCATACTGTAAATACCATGTTTTTATCCCTTGACTTATTTCCAAACAAAACTAAAATGCACGGAAGGACACAATTTACACGGGCAAAAATTAAGGATATAATTATGTAGTTTAGAAAAAACAAGGATCAAATAGTGCATTGTCTATGAAGAATGAGATTTCATTAACACTGTCTATATCAACAGTACAAGAATTGCGATTGAAAAAGCAACAAGAAGAAAGCCTTTGATCTCAATAATCTGAGAAAACAAGATTCATTAAATGATCTTTGAGACAATATGCACAATTCCAACTGAAAATATGTCTCTTGCATGAAAGATCAAATGACAAAATTCTATGATCTTGAAAAAAGGACTTGCACTTAAATTGTCCATATAAGTCTATACCAGTATGAAGTATGTTGCAAACACCTTCAACTTCATTAACCAAAATACAAACGAAACGAGAACAACACAACATAAACTAACTACTTTCATTTTTTATCGAAATAACACCTAATGTTAAACATCCTTGCAATACAATGAAGGAAGAATTAACATAAAATCTGGTATGATATTCTTTCGACATCCAAAATCTGTCTGTAGTCCTATCTGCTATCCGGGAATTTAGCCTCATAAACTTGGGGCACCTGCGTTAACACTATTTTAGTATGCAAAATATTCTCACAGTGAATTGAAAAATGACATCCAAAATATATTACCATATATGTTGCAGTAATCATCTTGCCAGCAAACCATCTTCCATGAAGCGCACGTTGTGCATTTATTGCAGCTTGTGTATTCTCAAATCGTAAATATACGAAACCAGCACTATTCCTGTTTGAAGAAGAATGGTCAATGCAAGCAACAATCAGAAGTTGATAATAGGCTTCCAAATTTGCAAACCCACAATAGCAAATAAAAAGAGTGCTTACTTGTCCACATGAATGTGCTTCAAACTTCCAAACTTGGAGCACTCCTCTTGAACATCTTCTCTAATATCCAAATCAAAGTCCGGTTCTGTCTGCCAAAATATAATGAAGTTCAAGCAAAAACTAGGATGAGTAAAAACTGAGGAAACCTCAAGATATGCAAATCAGCAAATCAGCCCACCTCCAATTTAGGATCAAACATATTCTTCAATAGTAAACATTCACTTGGGACACCAATCATATCCACCGAAGGAATTGCAGCAGCAGGATGTTGAATGCCTGCACCTGGAAGTCCAGGCAGACCAGGAACAGCACCCGCCATAAGAGGAGCAACAGCAGGAGAAACACCAGGTGCAGCACCAAGAATAGGCGCTGCAGGTATGGCAAGGCCAGCACTTACAACAGGAGTTCCTATTGAACCAGCAATACTGCAATTTGATGCTGAAGTTAGAACAGCCAGACAAACCACGAAAATGAAAAACAAAAATTATCCTCAGCAGAGGCAAACCTTGAGGCAGTGCCACTGCGATCCAACTTTTGCATCAGAATAGCTCGAGAACGTGCATTCAGAGCCTGAAATTTGAACAAGATAAGGTTGGCTTCCGTGAGTTTGCTGACTGAGCAAAATGAATTGAATGCAACAAAGTACATAAAATTGGCATACGAGAATTTTAAAATACTAACAATTTGACGGCTGTTCATAGTAAACATATTACACTTTCTTTAAATTTACCACATAGGAAACAGGGGATTAGACCATTAACAAAGAACAGACACGCACTGTGTCATTTAGCATAAGCAGTTATGTACCATTGGCCAAGACCAAGAACAAATAAGAGAGGAGTTACTAACCAAGCCACCACCTTCATCATCATCAAAATCGCCAGCATTTGTCCCACCATCTTGCATTCCTGTTTGGTCGGTAACAGTTGACACCTAAACATAAAATCAAAAAGCATATGAATTAACATAAAAGATAGCCCATTCTAAAATTCCATCAACTAATGTAGGGAGCACAAAACTAGAAACAGAAAGAGTGGCGACCAAATTACCTTGATTGCCCGACCAGCAATCTCCACTTGTCCATTCAAATTTAAGGCATTCCTAGCATCTTCAAGACGCGCAAACTACAGTGAAACAAAATACAGTTATTATATATTTTACAGAACATGACCAGTATGCAGCAATTAAGGTTAATAAGACAAGTGTTGGTAGCAGCTGAGAAGAGTACTAACGACGCTCCATTTGTTTTACATAAATATTTAATAATTTTTTTGGCATTTGAACTACTTAGGTTATTGGTCGGACAAAAAGTGTATTCCCTCTCAAAGTGCAACCTAAGTCACTGTCAATGCGAATGTCTCAATTTCAATTTCAACAATAAGGATTTTCATGAACTTTACATACTTTTTAATAAAAAAAAGCACACCCATTGTTACACAACCAGCATTTGTAGTATCAGACCATCACTAGGGAACAACCATTTACACCTTTTCCTATACCTTCTCTTGTATTCAGCAATGAGAAGTATAGAGTCTAAGCATTTTACCAGTCTTATTATTAGGGTGAAATATATATTTTCTGTAGCAGTCTAAAAACAAAAGAATGAATCATTTTCTCATAAAATATTTTTCTTTGAATACATGTTTACAGTCAAGTTCTTTACTGTAAAAGGAAAGAAGCCAAAATTGATGGATCATACAACAAAATTTATGGAATCACTAGATTTAAGGTACATATGAGATTATGGTACTGCTTTACAATCTTTTCCCTTAGATTTTCTCTAAATCCATTTTTGTGATGCTTTGTCAAGAAAACATGATGTTACTTAACTCACCTGAACAAAACCAAAGCCTTTGCAGTGCCCAGTATCATCAAGAGGCAATTGCACCAACTCCACAGTACCAAATGGTTCAAAGACCTGAAAAGTCAGCGAAACTGTATTATGATGACAAGTTTTAACATTAACATACAACTTCTATAAAAAAAGATAGATCAGATACCAAACCAAATAAAACCTATCAAGCTTAGGAAGAATGGAATACTTCATCTAATTCTAGGACACGGAAAAAGTTATGAACTTTATAAACTATTTCCAGACAAATACAAGTAACTTCTAACCTGACGAAGTTGATCTTCCGTTATGTTGAAGTGCAAGTTGCCGACATACAACCTTCTAGCACCTCCAGAGTATGAAGCGGCTCCTGCATTCACAGTTGTAGTAGACTGAACAAGATTCTTTTCAGCTTCCGAAGGTTTCACCATTACTGGTTGACCAAGAAGAGGCTGCCCAGAGAGTGCTATGGCCATAGGGACTGACATCACATCATAAAACTCTATATACCTGACAATAGACCAATTTTGGAGCAAGAAAAACCAAAGAACAGAAGATATTCAACCAGAGAACAAAATAACCTACTGCATAAGCAATCTTCAATACAAGTCCAAAAGGATTATTACTGTGCGCACTAATTCTAAAAGAACTCAAGACATTTTGGGTCTTGCAATTCTCAATTCTGGGTGCCATAATTTTTCATTTGGAAAATCAATATCAAACTAAAGCAAGAATTTGAATTAAAATACCTTTATATCAATCTGCAGAAGTTCCTGTAAAACACGATTCCTTTCTGATGTCCCAAAACACAAGACCATTTTTACAAAATAATTTTTTTTTACATTATTTTCTAATTCCACCCCTTACTAATTCTTCATTTTGATTAAATGGGGCATAAATGGAAGAATGTTATATAAAATGTGAGTTGGCATAGTATTTGTTACATTTTCTTAAATCATGTGAAAAGGAGATGCTAACAAAAAATAAACCTGATATTTTAATTTTAAAAAATATGTACCTCTGTAAGATACAGTCAGCTTCCATCGCCCAACCTCACCCAGCCCATTCCCCAATCCACCTTCACTTTTGCTCTCTCTCTGTTTGAACCCTAAATAGCCAAGTCTCTCTTCTTTTTTTTTTTTTTTTTTGGTGAACCTTCCTTGATTGGTCCAATTTGCAGTGAGAGAAAAATTTATCATCTTTAACCATTCAAAGAATGTTCATGACAAAAATAGAAAGATATGTGATTCATTAAGAGAGAGAGAGAGAGAGGGATTGGGATACGTGGGAGGGGATCAAGTGGGAGTGTCATGTGACAACACAATCTTTCTTCAATTATTTAATTAAAACAGTTCACATGCATGCCCATGTGTAACTAAAGCCAAATTTTATATTAAAACAATCCCCCAGCCACTTCTAGTTACCCAGAAATGCCAAGAGACTTGATAAAAATCTACCTTCTCACTCCAACAGAATAGTAAGGCATTGAAATGGGAATCTCAAAAATTTGGTGCTCTAGATGCCATTATCCAATATTAAAATAAACCAACACAACAACCACCAAAAATGTGAAATAAACCTAGGGCTTGATCATATAGCAGCTCAAATAATCAATGAAACCAGGAAAGAGAAACATTTTATCAATTATCACTAATAGAAATATCCAAGATTTGGTGTTTTTTCAATTTACTGGAACTTACCCAACTCCCTTTGAACGCCTTGAATTTCTATCCATTATGAGACGTACATCTCGAACCTGAAAAGATTGGAATAAGAATATTAGAAAGGTAGAACAAACTTTATTCTTGCATGCATAGAATGCAGAAGCAAAGAATTAATATTAATAGCAGTGAATTTGAACTTGACTTCAGCTTGCTTCTCCAAATATGGAGATATAAGCTTCATTAAAGCTGCTTGCATAGATCATCCATTCCTATAATTTAGATGCCACTAGATTTCACAAATACACTTGAAAACTTTTCATAATCTCAACGCAGTTGATTTACAGGTTATGTATATCAGAAATAACATAGATCAATTTGTGATAGAAACTGCGAAATAAAACTTATAAAAAAAATTATAGCAACCAACTTATGTGGAACCAACCTTGCCAGCCCTCGAGAAAAATTCATAGACATCTCTCTCATCTGCCTTCAGACATATCTGTAAAATTGTTTGCCAAAATCAGAAGTTGGGCATTACAGATAGGGTATATAGAAAACCCAAGGCATGATGATGCAATTTCACTTTCAGCTCAAATAGATCTGTATTTACCTGATAAGCAAATACAGTTCTCTGATCCCGTTCTGGATCAGCTTCTGGCTCTGCAACTTCTTCCTTCTTTTCTTTATATCTTCTGCCATATAATGAAATGAGAAATCATCATCACAACTGTCTGACCAGTAGCATAAATTACAACAAACAGTTTCAGTGGCAAAACAAGCCATGAATCAGGACACATTCATAAAACAACAATAATTTATAGGCATGTTGCTCCATCAAATGAAAGAACAACTATTTTTTCTTATTTTAAACAGGTTTGCTACATAGTACAATAAATAAAAGGCAGAAAAGAACAATCCCAAAATGGCATCAAAATTTCTCCACTATGAGTAAAAACGCCGAACCCTTGTAACATGGTCCTGCAGGGAACTACACAAAGTTAACATAACAGGACTGATGAATGTGTATGCTGAAATTTAAGATGTGACATTAAAATTTAATAAGAACCAACCTGGAGAATAATGAATGGCTAAGAGGAATGGAAAAATTGAGACCACATGGTCAAGTACATAATTTGAGTTCGAGTAACGAATCAATAAATTTGTACCTTCTATACAAACATAATCTTAAAGGGAAACAGCATCATCAAGTTGTATCGATGGCAATACCAAAGCACCTATTTGCAATAGTTTAGAACCTGTTAACAACTTATATTCCAGTTCAAGTAGTGTATCCCCAAAAAAAGCAAAATAACAAAAAAAAGAGCATTCGGCGAATATTATTGACCACAGTTCATCACCAGTAAGAAAAATGCAAACTTATTAAAATTATGATTATGGTAATAAAAAAGTTAAAAAGAATGTATCTTTGATAGATGATAAGACAAACATATCACAGCAGTGCAACAGAAGAACAATAAGTGACACTGTCAAGCTACTCAAGGTTGCAAAATAGGGAGTTGGCTAAGAGACTGTTATGAGAAAGAAATAGGAGGGGACAGTTTAAAAATGAGGTAGCTCCAAAAGCTTTCAACTGATATTAGTTTCTTATTTAAATACAGAGTAGATAGTAAAGGAACTGCCTAAGGAAATTGTGGAAAAGAAGACAATTACGTAGACTGGACAAAAGAAAAGAGTTTCATTGGAGCAATGATGTGGCCAATAAAAATTTCTACAGGTATCCTTTCAGAGAAGATGGCCTGAAGCCAACTTGAGAACAACTGCACACCAATTTTGACTCCAGTGTAACAAGGAACGAGAAGTTACGTAATCTAACACCCTAACAAAAATCGGAGCGCACCACTTTTCGTCTAAAGCCTAAATCTTTAAGACAGCCAATCAATTATGAATAACATAATCTATTCATAAAAGCAGGGGAAAAATAGAGGCCAATCTTAGCCCACTGAACACTGATTTCCCCACAAGCATCAGAAGGTGAAGAACTTCTCTTAAGCAAAGCCCCCACTCTCACCAGCATTTCTGCAACAGAATAAATATTGATTAAGCAACTAAGTTCAAAGGTGGAGGATAATGAAAACCACAGCATGGCATCACCACCCTGGAAAAACCTCAACACTGAGTCCAATCTTGCAGTGCGAGGTTTTAGATGATTCCACAAAGTCTATGAAGAGACATTTATAACCCATGACCTGAGTTCCTGTGCCTGGCCCAATTGCCAGAAGGACCATCTGAAGATTGCTCTAGCACATCTGCGATTCCCAGAATCTAATGTTCAATATTCAGAAATTTCATTACATTCAATAGCACAAGTAACTATACGAAACTCAAGAGCTAATAGTGTTAAATTCAGTCAAGTATGGTATAAACCTTTTAGAGTTGGAGAATTATACTCGATAAAAGAAACAGACAAAACAAAAGCCATGACAAAAGAGAAGATGGATTATCTTCAAAATGTGTTTTCCCATACAATATAAGGTTCACGATCCAAAAGCAATGGACAAAAAATGGAGTGGAACTAATGTAACAGGACCCTAAAAATAAAAAGCAAGCATCTCCATAAGATGTTAGTTTTAAAGACATGAGTGACCAATACATAAACTTCTGCAGGTAATCTCAGACTGATGATAAACTTCTGCATCACCACCGGAGTCTATATTAGTCCACAATCCTTAAGTTTACCATCAAGTCAGAACTCAGAAGACTCATACCATATACAATCATCTATATTAAAAAGAAAGAATCCCCAGCTTTATTGTAAAGACCATAAGACCACATTTAACACCTAGATAATTCGCAAAGGTTACCCTGACAATCTAACAAAGATGTGAAAATCTGAAGAATCTAAAATCTAAAAAGGTGAACTTTCGGACAATTGCTTTTTTCTGGCAGAAAAATCCCCTGCACATGCATATCCACCACCGTCATCTAAAATATTTGCAGAAGGCAAGAATCCCAACAAACATGTATCCCCCTCCAATAATGCAGAGCAATGATAGATATACTGCAGGAAAAATAGAAATGCACAGCAGTCGACAAAGAACTCAGAACCAAAGACCCTAATTGAGAACCTTGGTAAAGAACTATCTATCGTGCAAATGAACCAAACAAAAGAAAAAATAAGCAACACAGAATAAATAAATAACAGAAACCAAGAATCTAGTTCAGTATTCTAATTTGGATAGCCAATAAAAGTCGACAAGCCATTAACCAAGTTATTAGAGTGCCAAGTAGGTGGAGTTCAACAGAAACACTTATACTCTTTTCATGCTTCTCACTCATCCAATCGATAAGTCAGTCTCAATGTTGTTTGTTATATATGTCTAAGAAAACTAGTTGCACATATATCCCCAAACATCCCCAAGAAGAAAGGAAGGAAATCTCAAATAAGCTTTAAAATGAGGTTGCACGCAGAGCACACATGCCCATTCCAGGGGATGGGTAAGGATATTGATATGAGAACCAGAGTAGAGCGCAACCATGGAATGAGAAAGAAGCAACTAAGGGACCAGCTGAATTTGAAAGACCACAAGTTACTGAAGATTCAGGCACCCCACAAGTCCAAAAATTTAGAGAACACACAGATGTCCTGATTAGGCTCATACATTGTCACAATATAGAGCAAATGAATTGCAGCAAGTTTCAATGTCCATAAGTTCTCTCCACTAAATGACATTACATGCTAACATCCACAGGTTGCAACTAAAGATTATGGTGTACATAATACATTCAGCAATCTAGGGAAAAGCAGAGTACTGCCAAACCAGACAAATGAAAAGACAGAAACTAACTTTTTGGAGTTATGCTAGTAAAAATACATTTGGAGTGTATTATAGCAGGAATAGATACAAAATACAAAATAAGGAATACCTGGTTTCTCGGTCCCATTCCCTAGACTCCCTCTCCCTTTCTCTTTCTCTGAACTCCCTGTCCCGGCTCTTCTCTCTCTCCTTTTCATCCAAATCATCTCGATGCCTTTCTGATCTGCTCCTGCTTCGACGTGCTCTCTCCCTTTCCCTCTCCTTGTCCCTTTCCTTTTCACTATCACGATCCCGATCCCTCCTGTCACGATCGCGTTCCCGCACCCGATCTCGATCTCTATCTCTGTCTCTGTCCCTGTCTTTCTCATTTCTCTCCTCCCTATCTTTGTCCCTCTCCTTATCCCTACCTCTATCTCTATCTCTACGTTCCCGGCTACTCCGATGTCGGTCCCTCTCTCCATCTCTGGATCGCGAACGATGGCGAGACGAACCCTTTTCCTTATGCCTGTCATGATCACGAGATTCATCTCCAGATTTTGAGCGCTTTGAGCGATGATGGTCATCATCACCGTCATCCTTCTCACTGATCTTATGTTTCAAACTCCGGCTGCTTTCTTTCAACCCTGTCTTCATGGAATCATCACCACCATTGGCAGTTTCCTTTCCTTTATGAGCTTCAGGGTTTTCAACTGTTTTCTCCAGGTAGTCGTATTCATCAAATTCCATTTTATCTATTGTCTATGAAGACAAACAGCCTTGCAAATAAAACTTATTACAGCTGCATCCAAAACAAACACATAAAAAGTTAGCTACCCAAATATAGGATATCAGTACACGGCATTCTAGAAGGTTCATAATATTTTCACCAGCTACAAGCTAAAGATAAACAATTTTATACCCTTTAGTTGACTATTAGCTTTTACTTATCACCATAGAAAAACTAGATACATGGAAAATGCAATCAACGAACTAAATAAGCTTAATTAGGATTAATATTTTACATTTCAATGTCAAAATTAACAGAAATTCACGAGTATGTACATGCATATATTATTTATTCCTCTACTTTTCTCAAGTCCTCAACAACTTCCGACATATAACAAGATACAATTTCATGAATGGAACATAATTTCTACAATAAGATAAAGTTCCTAGAGGGACAGTAATTACATGTTATTTTAGGCTTAGTCATGCAATACATTTCAAATTAAGGTTTAAATGAATAGTAGTAAGCTTTGAGGAGTGCGCACACAGATATATATTACCTTTTAATATCTCCTCCTAATTTCATTCTAGCTTTTACAAAACTTATAATGTTCATTAATATTATTGAAATCAACCTTACATTCACTCTAATTTAGAAAACAAATACGCTCAAGAAACAGAATAGATATCCAAAAAAGAAAAATAGAATCTAATTAAGAGATTACCGTCTAAATGGTAGTTAGTCCTAATCAGTTTTCCACACCAACTTCTACTCTCTAACACAAATTCTACAAAGGCAGAGACGCGAAAGAAACTAGACAAAATAAAAGCAGTTAGGCATAAAACAAATTAAAAAACTCTACCATCTAATTCCTATCAAGTTTGATACAGTCAAACACCAAAACAACTTCAAGACTCAACTACAGTACAGGTTCTTCTCCCCCATCTCCTCCTCTTCACAAAGCCATTAAGAAAACCAGTAAAAACAAGTTAACCCTAACTCACTGAACTACAGAGCCAATATATATATAACATATAGCGAATATAAAAGCTAAACCTATCTCCGACTAGAATGACTTAAACCATACGTGATTGAAATGTTAACTCAAAAGATTAGAAGCAATTAACTCCAATTTCTTGGAAACAAAACGGAAAGTGATAGTTCATACAGCGATGAGATTGAAAACATTACCTATAAAACGAATTATTGGAGGAAGATAGAGAAAGAATTGCTGCTAAGTAACAAACAAAATGCGAAGATTCGGAGCTCAATCTTTTTCTCAAAGGCAGATTTTGGCTTTCGAAGTATCTCGCTCTCGCCAAGTTTCGCTCGCTAGGGCAAATAAGATTGCTGGGTTGGGAAACCGTTTTATTAAGGAGCCCATGTAGGAGGATTGGATCGGGTTTCACCCTCCCCAAAAACTTTCTTTTTTTTTTCTTTTTTAATTAATCCAAATTTTCAGTGATTGGGCCTAACCCATGTATGATTGGATCGGGTTTCAACCCAAAACGCTTAGAAGCACTCCAACCCACGCCAGATATGAAGGACACATTATATACATTGTGAGTTTTTTTATTTTAGGGTTTATATGGTAAATATAGTTGAATTTTCTTTTCTTTCTTTACTACTTTTCACGATTTTGGTGCTATTGCACATTGAATCTTAGACTTTATTTGGATGGGATGGGATGGGATGATTGAAAGTTTATTAAAGTAAAATAAGATAAAATAAACTAAGGTTTGGCAATAATACATGTCACTCGTGATGAGGTTTGGATGGCGGTCTCGAAAATAGATTCTTATAAGGCTTTGGACATGGTAGTTTGCAATCTTTATTTTTTAAAAAATATTGGAATATTGTTGGGAATGGATGGTATCATTTGTTTGTTTCTCATATTTTTTTTCTTCTAACTCTATGCTTGTTGAGATTGTTCATGGTTTTATAATACTTACTCCAAAGATTCAAGCTCTTAATTGATTTTTCAGTTTCACCTCGTTACTCTTTGTAATATGTTGTATAAGGTAGTGATGAAGGTTCTTATTAATTAGTTGAAAACTTATATTAGCAGTATGATTAGTCCTTTATTTAAAGGTCATATTATAACTGATAACTGATAATGTCTAAAGTAATATTGGTTAATTTGCTTTAAAGGTTTTCAAAAAAAGCCTCTAATTGTATAAATTGAGATTATCTAAGATTTATTTTGTTTGCTTTTGGTCTTTCTGCTTTATGAGTGAATTTTATTATGGATGCTCTTTCTCATTCTTCTTCCTTTGTGCTTTGAAATGGGAATCCTTATGATCCTTTCTTTCCCTTCAAAGGTTTACAATGGGGTGACTGTCTTTCTCCATATCTTTTTGTGCTTTGCATAGAAGGTCTTTCTCTATTGATTCAGCAGCAAGTTGTTTCTAGAAAATGAGTTTATATGAAAACTTTGAGAGGTGGCTCTCATATTAGTCATTTATTATTTGTTGATGATTTTATTATTTTTGAGAAGGCTACTTTAAAGCAAGGGAAGTTGGTGTGTGATGTATCACAGGGCTCTATACTTGTATCTTACATAAGCTAATCTTGCTTAATCTAAAATTTATTTTTCTAAATCGAATTTTCGTTTTATGAAAAATAGATTCCAGTTGTTGTTGGGGGTGTTTGTTACTTTAGATTTAGGTAAGTATTTAGGGTCCCATTTCTTTATGGGCATTCTATTGTGGGGCATCATAGCAGTATTGTTTATAATGCTGAAACTCGTCTCCTTAATTAATGATTTAAATTGTTTATCCCGGCAAGTAAAGAACTCCTTATTGAGTCTTCTATTTCTTCTTTGCCTATTTATTATATGCAAACAATTTGGTTATCTAATGCTACTTGTGGTAGGGTGGATAAGCATTCGAGACTATTAAAGCTCTTCTTTGACTAGTTGACATATTCATTTGGTTGGTTGGTATATGCTCATTAGGCATAAAAATTTCAGAAGTCTTGGTTTTAAAGTACTCATTTACTTAATGTTCCTATTTTAAGCAAGTTGGGTTGGAAGCTTTTTCTTAATGGCTCGACTTCTTAGGTTTAGGTTTTGCTTCATAAGTACTCTCACGGTGTTCCTTTTACGCCATTGCTTAAGCCGAACAGTTCTAGGTTATGACAGGGTATTTTTTGTAGTTTTACCATTCTTTCCTCTCATACTGCCTAGCAAGTTGGTGATGGGCAATAAATCAATTTGTGGTTTGATAATTAATTGTCTGAGAACTTTTGGCTGATGATATAATTATTGGGGAGGAGCATTACTATGTGGTTTCTATTATTCGAGATGGTTCTTAGGATTTTTCAAATTTGAGAACTTATTTACTGGAAGCTATTTGAGATGGTTCGCTAAGTGTTGCTTACTCTGGTCCTTTATTTGACGATTTTCAATTGGAGGATTTATTTGGTTCCTTTTCTTTGATTTGGTAAATTGATGGCATACCAAAGTTAAAGCTTTTTATTTGGTTGGTTGCTCATAGACGAACTCTTACAAGTGAGTTTCATTTCTCTTGTGGGCTTTCTCATTCTGATTTGTGTGGTTTTGTAATAAAGATGGTGAATCTCTTTTGCATTTGTTTAGAGATTATCCAGTTAATTAGTAATGGCAAGTACCTACGTATTTTTTTGTAATGGATGATATTGTTGTTTGGACTTCTCAAAATCTTAATAATCATCTATTGAGTTTCTTTGGTTTTTCTTTGAAGCATTTGTTTTTAGATGGCATTTGGTAGATATGGAAGCCGCGTAATTTGCGTGTTTTTCAGAATAAGTTTTTTAAGGTACAAATGCACATTGTTCCAATCTCTTCTTCTCCAAATGTTACTTGTCGAGTTATTGCTTGGGCTCCACCTACTAAGAGTTGGGTGAAGTTTAATTGTGATAGAAGCAATATTCATAATCATGGTTTAACTAATGATGATGGTCTGTTTCAGAATCGTATTGGTTCATGATTAGGAGGTTTCTCTCCAAAGTTTCACTAATATTTTAGTCAAGGAACTATTGGCTATTCGGGTTGATCTTCTACAGGCTTAGAAACTAAGTTTTCGTTTTCTGATTATGGAGATAGATAACATTGAATATGTTCGGTTGGTTGATTTTATTTTGCCTTTATCTCATTAGTTAGCGGCTGTTATTATGACACTTAATTTTTATTTTGACCTGTTAAACTCTTAGAATTTCGGAAGAGAATAATTGTAATTAACCTCCTAATTTAGGGCATATTTAGCTTATATATAGTGAAATCCGAATAGTCTGTATAAGATAAGGATTCCTAATCCTGATTTACTTTCTGTTTGGAGTTATTTTAGAAGTCTCTTTATTTAATTAAAATAATTTATTATTATATGTTAACAATAATCTCCCATCAGTTATTTGGTCATTTATGTCCAAATGTAGCATTCGTAGAATATTTTCAGAAATTATTTTAATTTTATTTTTATAACTTATTGTATGAGCTTTTGTACTTAGGGATGTAAAGGTTTCTTTTTGTACTTGCAAAAAATTTTTAACTTCATGAAAGATTATTTGTTGCATCTTCAACTCTTTGTTTGTGTGTAATTTTTTCGACTTTTTTTGAACGCATCGTTCGTTAGAAATGGAGCTATTTACTTAGTATTTGTTCAGTTGAATATGTTTGGTGAACGTATCCGTTTGGCAAATATGTTTCGTACTTAGCCATTAGGGTAAATGATAAAGCTAGTTAGTGTTAGTTTAGTTAACATGTTTGGCGAGCATGATTGTAATGCTTAACTAGAATTCTTTGCCTTTAAGTGTTGGTATTTTGTTAAGTGATCACAATTTGGACCCCTTGGGTCATTGGCGAACTGTTCTTTTTTTTAAATTGGAGAACGTTTAAGGCTTTCTTATCTCTTTTTTGGCAAACTATCTCATTGGACGGAGCGAAACTGGACTGCTTAGGCTTATAGCGAACTGTCCCTTTGGACGGAGAACTAGGGCCGCTTAGGCCTTTAAAAAAATGTTCGAACGAATGGACTGTCTATAGGCTGCTGAGACCTCTGGAGAAATGTCCAAGCGGATGGACTGTCTATGGCTGCTTAGGCCTTTGGTAAACTGTATATATCTGCTTAAGTCCAAATTTATTGACTTCCATTTTATTGTGCTTCCTGCGTTTTTATGATGATATAGAGTGTAAAAGTTTAAGGCAATAAATTAATTAATAAAATTGCTTCACTAAATGTGGAGAGAATGAATAAATGTAGTCAACTTATTATTACTAATTATGATAACTTATCATCCTCTCACCCACGAAGATAAAACATATATCCTTACTTTGCTCTTTTGTTCCGTCCCAATAATTAAGGAGTAAAATTTAAAATAAGAATGTCTAGATTGTATATAAAAAGAACTCCTATTAGAGTTTTATATCTTTTATGAACCATAAATGATGCTGGCATCATTAGCTTATGATAGTATATATAGGTTTGTTCTTCAATATCCAAAAACAATACAATGGAAAGAGACACCTAGATTTTCCAAGAAAATGAGAAAGCAATGTAATTATGAAAATCTAAGGTTTGCATTTGTAGACAATATTATTGATTTTTCTTTCTAAGAGGTGTTGTACAACTACAATTCTTTTGATGCATGACTTAATGTTAACTAAATGTCTCAAATCAAATTCTCTTGACATTCTTAAATCAAATTCAAATAAAGGAATTCTTCAATATTCTCAATTTAACCAATGCTACCAACAATAACACTTGTCAATCTTGAAGTAAAATTAAATTTTAATAAGCATAAATGGGAGAAAATTAGAGCTTTAATAATGTACAAAGGAGAAATATGATAAGAATGCAAGAAATTTAGCAAATATGATGAAGGAAATTTAGAACACGACAGAAATTGAAACGACACCAAATGAATACAAGGTAAAGTTGGAATTTTTATTACCTAATAATAATATTATAGCTTCTTTTGGTCTCACTTCATCTGTGATTTTATTAGAACATTAAATACTAATGACTATTTTAATCTGTACACAATTTGAAATTGTGATGGAGGGAATTGACTAAGTGTTCATTACTAGCCACTGAAGCTTTGAAGGTTCCCCAGCAACAACAAGATACTAATCTATTAGAATATATAGATATACAGATACGTTAAGCCTCAGATATATTCCATGCACAGCTTGAAGAAATACAAAGACTATTCTTTAAAACATGAAGCTTCCCACTTTAAACAAAAGACCAATAATTGCAATGTATTTCAATATGAGTCCAAATTGATGAATAACTTTCATGTGAGAGTAGTATAAATTCACACTGAGGTTAAATTATCCTCCATTCTCCTCCTTCGAACCCAACCATCCCAATGAGGTTAAATTAAACACTCAATGAAGTGTGTTTGTATGATTCATTTACACTGATTGTTTGATACTTGCCGTTGTGTAGAGCCTTCTCTCTTATTCTTTAAAATAAATTGATTTTTACTATAAAAGATGGACATTTTTTATAGCACTAACTCATCTTTTAACCCTCAAACCCCTCTCTTCTTTCTTGAGAAGTGAGAGAAAGAGTAAGAAAAGCAAAACCCAGAATCAAGAATTAAGAATAATTGGAAGATAAGAGTTATGAGTCTATTTTGGGAATCAAAAGACCTTGTTTTATTGAGGAAGATGATGAGTTAGCTTCTTTAGCAGATAAGGAATCTAGATTTTCAGGGAATCAGAACCAGAATCAAAATCAGAACCATAAACATCCATTTTTTTACAAGGTCATTTTATTGTTATGGAAGAAGAGGTTTTAAAAATTTATCGTCTTCTACTCCTTTTTCTCCAAGATCTAGGAGGTTCTATGATGCAAAATTTGAAGATCATAAAATAAAAGCAATATTATGAGAAAACGCTGATCATGGTAAACTTAATCTATAAAAATAGCTTGAATTTTAGGATATATTGCAGTATCACTCTAAAATAACATTTATCCCCCCCTAATACCTCAATTTATAAACTTAAATATATTATCATAAAAAAAAATTTAGGGTTACGATTTATAATAAAAAAATATAAAAGTGGAACCCATAAGACCACTTTGGTTAACTTAACTCAAACACATAAAAAAAAGTTAGGAAGACTATTTGGAGATGCAGACCAGCAAATGCAAATAGGAGAGTAAGAAAACCCAAAAAAAAAGAAATTTTCAGAGAAAGCAACTAGATATACAACAATTTAACATCAAACTTGTTTGCATTGAAATATATTCAAACAAAATAAGAGAATCAAAAGCACATAAATAAATTTAACATCAACATTTTTTTTTATACTCAAAAATCATAAATTTAAAAATTGCTAATGCCTACTTCTTGATTATGATAACACACTAATTCACCAACCACTCTGCAAATTCAATTAAATCAAAATCCAATATGTAACGGTACCTCATAAAGCAAAGAAATCCAGAATCAAGAAATAAAACCAAAAACAAAAATATTAATGAGAAAAACCTTACACTTTAACATTACTAAGAGGTACTCGTCTTATTAATATCAAAGCAAAAAGATTCATACACAAAACACATCAAGAAGCCATAGTAATTAACTTAACTGTAGATAAGAAGCCAGTAAGGGCGACAAACCTTACTCAAATCTTGCCCATAAAATACAAATCACCTTACTCAAACCTTGCCCACTTAACACAAGTCACAGACTTTAAACAAAGAGAAAGAAGAAATTATGGAAGGAATTTCGAAGAAAGCTGGCTTAAAGAAAGGAATTTTGTAAGGATGTGATATCTAACAATAATTGATTGAGAGACATTGTTGTGCAGATCTGCCCAGGACAGCTTTATTTTCTAGAAAAGCTTGTATCATTATTGTTTTGGTTTAATAAACTTCACAATAACATTTAACTATATATTCAGGATTGAAATCGGTTTACGTTCTCTTTCTAGCATGCCAATTGTCTCTTGATAAACGTAGTGCATGCTACGCTAATTTGCATGAACTGGTTTTTTGACAAACCCTGATGAAAGAAAATTTTAATGTGAAAACATAAAACAAGAGCAACAAAACACAACATAGGATATTGCTTTTAGCCCCTCCAATCTTATAATACATGCAAATCAACCCAATCTATATAATCTAGTCACGATTAAACAAACTTATTAGGGAATATATAATGAACTTTTTCTATAAATTGGCAAACCATTTTTCTTCATATTGCATACGATTAAACATTGACTTTTCTTGATTTCGATATAGCAGAACCAGATTTTGACTAATTGAATTCATCCGGAAAAAAAAAAAAAAAAAAAGAGTTGGTGAATAGTGCCATGGTTTGAAATCTGGATTTCGTCATCAAGCCACTGGTGATATCCTACACGAAATAAAATAAACTTATAAAAACTAATTTCATCCAAAATAAGATTATTTAATTTGAGCCTTAGATTAAATCAAATACCTTTTTCTATTGATCTCCCTTCATTATCATAACTAGGCATGGCCATCGGTCCGGTTTGAATTGGAATCGAACTGTACTGTAGATGAATCAAAACCAAATCAAAACTAACGGTTCAATATTTTGAACTGAAATCATCGGTTCAACGACCGATTAAGATTCATATGAATGTTAAAATATGAATCTGAACCGGTTCGAAACCGGCGATTAACTGCGGTTCCAATTCGGTTCGAACCAGATGCACAAATAAAATTGTAGCTTAAATTATTTTATATCAATTGATTTGGTTTGGTTGTAGTTGATTTGATTTATGGTGAAGAGAATTACAAAATAATACATAATTTATAAAAAGTGACAAAAAAAAAAGTACACATGATTTAATTTAATTTGGAAAAAAAATTGTAAATGAATACTTATTTTGTAAAAAAATTTAAAAGATATAAAAATTTAAGTGCAATTATGCAATTGCCTTTAGAGTTTAGCCATTTAAAATTTAAGTGCAAGTGTGCAATGAGTATTTTTTTATCTTTTTTTATATGATAGGTGATTTTTTTTGTAAATAATATTTTATTCATTTTTATTTATTATAATTTATTAAATTATCTAAAATTATGGTTATTATTTTTCAGTTATAAATTAAGGGACAACATGAGAAATTAATAAATGAAAAATATGTATAAATATGATGAGTTGATGATTTTTTTTTTCACAATCAATAATATCATAAGTCTCTTCTTATTCTCGATCAAAATTTTTTTAAATTTTCATTCTCTCAAATTTTCATAGTTCATTATTTGTTCTATTGCTTCATTTTTCTTAATATCGGCATTATCTATTGTTTATTTTAAAATATGTTCATCAATTGTACATTCAGTATTTTATTTCTTTCCATTCTCAAATATCACATCTACAAACTATATAAAATAATGTGAAAATGCAAAAACGCATTGAGAATTGAACTAGAATGGCGTTGAGAATTCAAGACCAATAAAATTCAAGCGATGAAGATGATTTCAGCTCATTAATAGTAACCATAGCATCGACAATTAAAATTAATTATAATAATAAGGAGGTTATTTTCCATTATAATAAAAAAAGAACTATGCAGGCGTTGATTTTTTCTAATTCTTAAAAAGATACGTGGGCAATTAAATTAAAATTAAAAATAATTTAATTTAATTCAAGTGCAAAATAAAAAATTATAATTTTTTATATTAATAAATCAGCGAAATTTGTAAATTTAATGTAATAACAGTTCTAAGTTAGTGAATAAAAGTTTTTTCATTTAAATTTTATAATAATTTAAATATTTTAAAATTATTTTTTATTTATAAATTTAAAATTAAAATTTTATAATTTTTTTAAAAATTTGGATAATACCATAATTGAATTAAAACCGTAATTTGAACCATCGGCTCATTCAAATCATGCCGAAAATTGCCGGACTGAAAACGAAAGTTCAAGGGTCGATTTCGGTTCAAAATTTTAAAAATCTTAAACTCGCAGTTCAGTGAACCGAAACCCACGATTCACTGAACCAGCCATGCCCGATCATAATATGCACACTGAGGGAACACTTTGGAGTAAAAATTAATAAAAATTCTAGATTGACAATATGCAGGGAGTCCCGTTATATTCCAAATTGGAGTAAAAATTCTACAGAATAAATGGCTAACAATCTAATTGCAACACAAAAATTGTGACTTGCGTGTTAGATTTTAGGTTCAGAAATTATAAAGATAAGATTTTAGCTGAAAGATTAGGTTTTCAAAGATAAAGTTTTAATTGAAGTAAATTAGGTTTTAAAAGTTATCAAATTATTTTTATATTTTAAATATTAAATTAAAAAAATAATTATATTGATCAATCAAAATGTAAAAATTAAAGAAAAAATTTAAAATTTTATAAAAAAATAAAATACTAAACAAAGACAATGCTTCAAAATTTCTCTGAAACGATAATACATCTAAATTTATTAAAATGTCAAGAGGACAAAGATTTTCTTAAATAGATACTGCTACGGTTCGTAAAATTCAGAGTATTTTTGTAGATTAATTGACGATGTTATGTACCAAAGTTTGACCCCTTCAACTATCTATTATATCAAATATTATATAATATTAAATTATATATTAGATATTTTTTAATAAATTATGTATGTTCTAAGTGCATTGAGCTCGATCTTTTTCTTTTTGGTCGCACCAGATAACTACAATCATTGAATCTTGATTCAAGGATGTTAGTTCGTCAGGTAAATACGTTGGTAAATTTTATTTTATGCTTTCTTATTTTGTTTTAAAATTCTGTACGAATTTGTTATATATTTTGTGCAGACAAAATATATAAATTCACCTTAATTTTATAATTTCAATTTTACGGCACACTTAATTTTTATTTTGATTTATTAAATATTTAATTTATGAAATTATGATTTATTTTTACTCAGTGGTATTTTTTAATTATCGCTGGAGTGCAATTCCTCATTTAAAAAATACATCAATTTCGAAATAACATAAAATTTTTTAGCCAGCTTCCAGATCAATCACCGGCAGAAAACTGACTTGTAATAATTTTTTAACAAAAGAATATTTTTTAAAAAAAGCGACATTTTATATTTTCTCTAGATTACCTTTTCTCTTTTGGCGTGAAGAGCAGACCTATTCACGTTCTCTCCATTATAGCTTTTCACATTCACTTTTAATGTGAATCTGAAAGAACCCATGAATAACAAATGAAAAACAGCAGAAAAAACCCACTCCATCTTGAAATGAATCAAAACAATTGTGTTTTGAAAACTTAAAAAAAAAAAAAAAAAAAAAAAATTGCAAACCAAAATCAAACTCCATGAGATTCTTGAGATTGCGATAGCGAATACTTCGATATCCAAAAGCAAAAATTGATAATGGGTCATTGGTGTAGGCGGGTTCTATGTGGAACAGGCGGTTGTCAACTGAGGCCGCCATTATGGAGTAGACAGAGCTAGATTGTTTATTTAGAATGGAGATCTTTTGTTTTTACTTTTTTTTTCCTTCACTTTTTCTATGATTCTGAGGATTGAGTTGCATTCATTTCTCTGAATTGCACTATATATGAAGTCTATATTTTATATATAAAAGTCTAAAATTTTCAAATTATTAATATTAATGTTCAAAAGGATTTAATGTTATTAAAATTTATAAATTTAAATGTATAATAGGTTATTTGCGATGTTTACGATGCCATAAAGTTAAAACTATAAAGTTTGGGGATGAATTGTTATATTCAGACATTTTCTGCAATCATTCATCTTATTGTGGTCATTCCTTTCGTCATCATCTTTTGTCTGAGGCGAAAGATTCCAATTTTTTCTTCTCATCCCAATTACTACTTTTCTTTCATGGCCATGTATATATCTATGTACTTCAAATTTTCACAAAAAAAATAAAAAATAAAAGTAAAGATTAAACTGCAAATCCCATATCTATGTATTGTAAGAACTATATCATCCGTATTGAATAAGAAAGGTAGCATGGAAGTAGCTAAAGATGTTGTGATTGTAGGAGCTGGAATAGCTGGACTCACCACTTCTTTGGGGCTTCACAGGTATGCCTAAATTTTATTTCCAAACTAGTTTATATCGCTATATGAGCTCAGAAATAAGAGTTTCTCTCTTTTCTTTCCTGAAATTTGAACTTCGAAATTTCGATGAATAGCTGAAATTTGAATCTGTAATCTTCTGTTTTACGAGATAGGACTGAAACATACGGTTGATTGCTTGTAATAGGCTTGGAATTGAAAGCTTAGTGTTGGAAGCATCAGCTAATTTGAGAGTGACTGGTTTTGCATTAACGACATGGACTAATGCTTGGAAGGCATTAGATGCTATTGGTGTTGGTGATTCTCTCCGGGAAAAACATGTGGGACTTGATGGGTAATACACCATTTTTCCGGTTTACTTTATACGTTATTGTTTAAGTTTCTTATTAAGTTTCAACATTAGTCATTGTAACTATACTATATATGATTGCAGAGTAGTTGCCACCTCTACAATCACAGGCCAACGGGGAGAAGAAATCTGCTTTAAAGCCAAAGGGAAGCAGTAAGTATTCAAGTTAGCCTTAATTTGCTCTCTTATTTCATTTTGCATTAATGAAACTAAATCCCAAAAAGACTTAATTGTCAGCTAACTGGATGTTGGATCGTGCAGTGGAGCTCATGAAGTTCGATGTGTGAAAAGGAAATTGTTGCTGGAAACTCTTGTTCAACAACTCCCAAATGATACCATTAAGTACTCATCCAAAGTGGTTTCTATTGAGGAATCAGGCTACTTTAAGCTGGTCCATCTTATTGATGGCACTATCATCAAAACCAAGGTAATAAACGATAAATATTGGTTGTCATCTGTGTCAGGGTGCATTTTGTACACAAAATGTAATGTTATCTATGAATTTGTCAATGGAAGGTACTGATCGGATGTGATGGGGTGAATTCAGTGGTGTCAAACTGGCTAGGATTAAAAATGCCAGCTTTTACAGGGCGGTCAGCTATCAGGGGCTATGCAAAATTTAAGGGAAGCCATGGGTATGGTTCGAAGTTCTTGCAGTTTTTTGGTAATGGATTTCGTTCAGGTCTCATTCCTTGTGATGATACAACTATATATTGGTTTTTCACTTGGACTGCTTCTAACTCAGGTGATGAACTACCAAAGTTAAATTAATAAAAAAAAATATCGGATTATATATGAATCTCATTGATGGTTTCTTGCAGACAAAAATCAAGATGACAACCCAGACAAAATGAAGCAATTTGTTCTTAGCAGACTTGAAAATGCAGCTAGTGATCACTTGAGAGCTGTAGTAGAAGCCACTAATTTAGATGATATATCATCTTCTCCATTAAGATATAGACATCCATGGGAATTGATATGGGGAAACATAAGCAAAGGAAATGTTTCTGTAGCTGGAGATGCTCTCCATCCTATGACTCCAGACATCGGTCAAGGTGGCTGTGCTGCTTTAGAAGATGGAGTTGTCTTGGCTAGATGCCTTGGTGAGGCATTAATGAAACAAGTGAATGTAGCGAGTGAAGAGAAAGAAAAAGAAGAATATAAGAGGATTGAAATTGGGTTGAAAAGATATGCACAAGAGAGGAGGTGGAGAAGCTTTCAGCTCATATCCACAGCTTATTTAGTTGGGTTTATACAACAGAGCAATGGGAAAATATTGAACTTCTTGAGAGACAGAATTATGGTTAAATATCTTGCTGGTTTGTTTTTGAAGAGATCTGATTTTGATTGTGGAAAACTCAATATTTCTTGACTTTCATTAGCCATATTTGGATAGGATGTTCTGAAGATATGATGAAAGTTCTAAATTTTTGAATTGATGAAGTAATGAAGTTGGTTAAAGTATATCATTATTTTCATTAGAAAATACTAAAAACTTTATATTTATTGATTGTAAAAAAGAAAAAAAAAATTACAACTTACAGCGGCAATACAGACTGAACATATGAAAACATGTGGAGAGAACTTTCAAATTTAATCTCAGTAAATTCAAATGCAAGAAAAGACGAATAGCTTTAGAAAGAACTTTAATAATATGTCCAACTAATTATTAAAAATTCTGTAGTCTAGCGTAATTTTAATATTTTGTATTAGTCAAAATTTTGGCTTAGTCAAAACATTATTTCTCTCTGTTACCGTCACATGTGGATAAGACCTGACATTTAGTGTTTTAAGTTTTTTTATAGAACATTTTCTATAATCCTATTATTTATTAATTTAAAATCCTTCTTTATTATATTATTTTTTATACTTAGCTTGTTTATAATTGATAGTAGAAAAGGAAATTTTTTTATATATTTGCATTTGAATTCAAGAAAATTATTAAAAATTAAAAATATTGATCTTTAAAATATTAAAAATCTCTATTTGTATTCATAAAATTGTGAACTTTTCAATATTTACTTAAATTTTGAAAATTTAGATTTAGTAAAATCACCCTCGTTTTTTTTTTTTTTTCTTTTTTAAAAATACCTTTTAATAATGAGTTTAATTTTATGGCTACAAGTGAAAATTCTAAGTTAATATTATAATATTTTTTTATTATTTTAAATTTAATTGACAATTAAATAATTATTTTTAATAAATATTTTCATTTTCAACAGCTATTTAAGCAGTACAGCTATGTTCAACAATAATTTATTGTGTAGCCTTTAAAATTTTGACTATCAAAACATTGAACGCTATTTAAAAGGTTTTTGGTAATATAAGGTTTGTATTAACTTTTAGATGTTAGAATAATATTTTGCGAAAAGTTAACTCGTATAACGTTTAACTTTTAGCGTTTTATGAGACGTTGTTCAAATAGTTAACGACTAAACGCTACTAAAACAGCTAATAAGCATTAAAATAACTAATTTTGCCGAACAACCCTATAAGCTAAAAACTAAAAGTTAACAATTAACAGCTATTAGAATAACTAAATTTACCAAACAGTTTAATGTGAAAAATTTTATATTAAATGAAAAAGCTAATTAATTAGCTTAAACTATAATTTTATTTTTCATATTAAACTTTAAAATTGAGCGATTTAATTGTTTTGGTTAATAAAATGAGACTTTAGACTTAAAGAGTAAAGAGACTTAAAGCCCATAAATTGAGGAAGATTTTGAATTGAACCATAATAATTAACCAATTCAATTCAGTGATTTGACCGATTTTAAAGCCTCCGTTTTTATTATTTAATCGGATCAAACCATATTCTGGTTTCCGATTAAACTGATCGAACCTATCGGATTCCATTTTCAGAACCATAATTCAAACATTAAAATAATAAAACTTAGAAAAATTTAAACACCACACCTCAAATATAATTAATCCCAAATTAAATAGTTACAAGACATTATAAATGAAGCTCGGTTTCATCCTGTTGCTATTCTAATGGACACTACAACACATCTTTAAGTATAAAAGTTCTTGAAGAAGTGAACAAAAGTTGACATCTTTCAGAATTGAGAAAGGAGTTGTTACTAATAACTAATAACTAATAAGAGAATAAAGGTTGCCTAATGAGATTGGTATTTAGCAGCCAAAACGTTATCTTTATCCCAGAAAGACTCATCTACACGCAGTGTACAGACCCAATCAAAAATAAACTTTTAATTGTCACGGAAAATTTCTAACTATTCTCGGAAAAAGAAAATAAAACTAAACAGAACCATAATCATTTTTTTAAAAACAACTTTTATGGATTGATTTGGTGTATGGAACCATCCATACCCATTTCCCTTCAGCAGTAGAGTCGTAAGATATGCTTGATCTTGTTTCTCTCTTCACTCAGCAACCGCCTAGGAAGGTCTTCATGAGTATTAAACAAAACCAATTCTTCAAGAGTAGAAATATTCTGTAAACCTTCAGGAAGAAATCTCAACCTCATACAGTTATGAAATTCAAGACATCTTAAACTTGGAAAAGCCAAATAGACTATTTCTGTCCACTCTACTAGGAAAAATTCTGAACCAATCACAAGAGTTTCAAGCTTTGGAAATCCACCGGCCTCACAGAACTCTTTGCCAATGCATTTTATTTTATTATAAGCATTCCATAGTTTAAGACGCTTTAATTTGGGAAGAAATTGAAGAGTAAGGCTTGGGTTCTCTGATAGATTGGAATTAAATAAAGATAACACAGTCAGGTTTTCCATGGAAGCAAGCCAAACGGGCATTTCAACAAGGCCACCAGCTAATGCGAGTTCTTGAATAGAAGATGGAGGGGACAATGATTCCAACTCTGGAAGAAATGATTCGTTATAGCATCCATCTGCTTGAAGTGACAAGTAGACAAGATTTTCCATCTTCAAAATGGCTGCAGATAGTTCAGTGGCATGATCTTCAGACACACGCCTAACACCGAGCTGTTGCAATTGGAATAAGGAGCTTAATTCGCTGGCAATGCCTCCTCCAGCGTATACACCATCTAACGCATGAAGATTTTTCAATGTTCCAATCCCAGTCGGAACTCTAATTTCGCCATTATTGATGGTATTGGACATTATGAGGTGTCTCAACTGTTGAATATTCAAAACTTGTATTGGCAATTTGTTCAGCCTTCCACAGCCGGCTATATCCAAAGTTTGTAGGTTTTGAAGATTGGCTAATGTGGGTGGAAGTTCATCCAGATTTGACCTAGTCAAGCCTAAATATCTTAAGTGAACCAAATCACCCACTGCTTCAGGTAATCTCTCTATCATGCCATCCACATCTAACACCAATAGATGTTGCAACTTGCAAATGGCTACAATATAGGAAGGGGAAAGGCCTCGAGTTCGAGTAGAATTAAAAGAAGAAGAACGTCTATCTGCAGTAATCAAAAATAGAGAACGAACTCGAAGAGTTCCAAAGTCAGGAGGAATGTCCTTCCCATCATCCTCTATTATAGCCCGTACAGGTAAATTAGCAGCCTTAGCTAAAAATTCCATTTCATCTACCTCAACAAGACATAATTTGCTATATGGCTTAGTAACTCGAATTTCATTGAAAATGTTTGATTTTCCTAGCATGCCTAGATCAACAAATTCCTCAATAATGAGTTTAGCTACATCATCTAAGTTTTCCCCTTCTTTTTCTTGTATAAATTCAGGCATTAAAAGCCGAATCATTTTGTCCTTCTCCATAGGATATCTCTTGGTAAGTACAGCAAAATAGTCTAAGCAGCACATGAGATGATGAGGGAGGCTTTCATATATTGAAATGAAATCAGCTGAAAATGAAGAGCTCTCACCTACTTCATTTAGTGGTATAGGAGATGAGGTCTTGTTTGTTCTTGGCAACTCTGCAAAAAACATTTCTGTTCGATTATCTGCTGGTTTACGAGTGAAGTAGATCTGAGTCATAGTTTTGGACTGAAATTTGAAAACCCAGAAGAAAGAACTATCACCAGGTCACTATGATCAGATTGCGGTTTCTTGTCGAATTAAGAAAGATCAGAGAACTCATATGCGGAGTATTTATCTTCCAAAGTCAACAGTCAACCTATGAACAGGTGGATTAGGTGGTGTGCAAATAAAACCCACTGAATGCAATAATGTTAGATTGAAATTCGGAACACATTGATTGGAAATTCTGTAAATGACTGTAGAATTCAGTGATGCAGAGCACTAAGAGCTAGCAATTAATCATAGTGTTGAAGTAGGTAAAGTGATGTCCCGCCCTGATATCTTGCTGGCCTCACTAAGAGTTAGCAATAAAAATTCTTATCTTTGTTGTTTTGGTTCACATGTAGAATTGTGATTTTAATCTCGTTTTGTCTTTCCTTACTTTACTAGAAATCAATTCCCCTCTGCCCAATTTTCTTGCATTTAATATTTTTTTATAATTAATAGATTTTGGTTCTCACTTGATTAAAAATATTAGTTCCAGTATTAAAAATAAAAATTAATTTTTTTAATTTATTATTTTTAAAATTTTTTAAAATATGATTAAATAATTTATCATTAGAGTCTATTAATTAAATACAATGAAATTAATAAATATATTCTTCTCTTTGATTTTTGGAGAGGATGTTGTATACTTATTTGAATTATTTACAAATTATTGTATTTGAAAAGTTCTTATAATTCTAATTTAACAAAACTAATAAAAGTATGGAATTATTGTATTTGAATAATAGATCAAATAAAGTTTATTTCTTTTTTAGTCTAATGAAATATTTTTAAAAAAAATAGGTTATAGAAGTTTGAATTAATGAAAAAAAATTGCTAATTGGCATATTTGCCATCATTTTTATTTTCAGCTTTTCTATATGATGAAATAAAGTGAAAATTCAAGAGCTTTCCTTTTATTCAATATTTTATTTTTTTAATTTATTGAATTTTATTTAATTTTTTTGTGATTTAATTAGATATATATTTTTTAAAATAAATATAAAGATAATTATATTTTGAGATTTTAATTTTTTTAAATATTTTTTAAATAAATATAAAAGATTTTAAATTTTTTTAATTTAATCTCATTTATATATGTCTATAAACTTGAGAAAGAATCTTCCACTCTATATAGAGTTGATAATTTTAAACAATTTATTTTTGCATTCTCTGTAACGACATGGAGTTTAAAATTTACACTTTATTGACAAAATTTTAATTTAAATTTATATAATAAAAATAGTTGATGGAAGGATTAAATTTATATTTTATATTGTGAAAAATCTTGATTTATTAAATTAATAACATAGTATCATCAAATTATAAAATATTTTGTAATATGGTCGATGACAAATTTTAATTATTTTATATAATTAATTAATGTTTAAATTTTATTTTTTTATTAGAAAGAGAAGCAAAAATATTATTTTTTAATTAATTGTTACATTATAAGATATGTTAAAAACAAATCATTGTATGTATAAAGTATAGTATAAATTAATTATTGTATTTATTTTGATGTAAATATGAATTTATATTTTAATATTACATAAATAATAAAATTAAACGAATATAAAAATGATTATATAACAAGTAAAGTGAACATGCAAGGAAAAAAAAAGTAATATTTTATAAAATTGCATACATTAATAACAAGAACACAAAAGCCATGGCAAAGTACCCACGACGTATTTGTTCAAATCATTCGTCTCATTGAAGTTGTATCTAGTTAGTTAGTTTTCTTTTTGCTGAATATATAAATTAATCTTTAAATTTTGTAATTTTAATTTTGTGACACTTTATATTTTTTGAATGATTTATTATGCATTCGAATTTGTAAATTTTAATAATATTACACATTTTTCAACACTAATATCAATCATTTTTTGAAATTTTGACTTTTATTTATAAAATATTTATTTGATATATAGTTAATATGACTTTTGCAATAATAATTTTATAAATTTTAATTTTTTAATAAATACTTAATTAATTTAATTTTATAAATTAAAGTATTTAAAAATAAATTTAAATAGTGTAATATAATATAATAAATCTTTTACAAAATTGAAAGTGGCATAAATTTTTTTATTTAAAAAGTTCAAGGAGTGAAATTGTGCATTTCGCTTTCAAATCTCCATTGCATATTGTAGATTATAAAATTAGAATTATATTTTATGAAATGGCCTCAAATAAAAACAAAGCCACAAAACCCATGGCAAGGACCCATGACGTACTTGCTCCAATAATTCTTCCCACTGAACGTGTATCCAATTGATTTTCTTGGTTGAAGAAGAGAATTTAAATCTTAACTTATATATGCATTTATCATTATATTATGTCTTGGTAAGCCAATTATTAATATTTTTATGAAAATTTCATTTTATTTTTAAAGATAATAACATGTTTTTCTTTTTTATTTATTTTGTAGCAAATTTTTAAAACTTTGAATACATATAAAGTATAACATATAATGCCTGAAATTGGAATATTAAATTTATTTTATTTCAATTTTGATTACATGACGCTAATAATATTTTAACGTTCTTATCATTCACATGTTTCCAAAATCGTGTACAGCCATGACGTATTTGCTCTGATCATTCGTCTGATTGTTGTCATTCCTTTCGTCATCATCTCCTGTACAGAGGCAAAGATCCCAATATATTGTTCTTTTATGGCCATGTATATATAAGCGAGTGTTTGTGCTTCAAATTTTCTAAGAGTAACAAACAACGAGCAAATCCTATATATCTATAGTAAGAACCATTTTCAGTATTGGATTAGCAAAAAATATCATGGAAATAGCTAAAGATGTGGTGATTGTTGGAGCTGGAATAGCTGGACTGGCCACTTCTCTAGGGCTTCACAGGTATGCATCCGAAATTTCAACTAAATTTGAATTCTTAACCTTTTGTTCTACGCACAAGACAACACGTCAAACATTGTATTGCCTTACCAATGTACACTTGAATGCTTGTAATAGACTTGGAATTGAAAGCGTAGTGTTGGAGTCATCAGCTAATTTGAGGGTGACTGGATTTGCATTCACAACATGGACAAATGCTTGGAAAGCATTAGATGCTATTGGTGTTGGTGATTCTCTCAGGAAAAAACATGTGGAGATTGAAGGGTAATTACCATTAATGAATTTGAACCATCTTCTCTTCTGGTATTTCTAGATTTCCCAATTAGTAATATCATGTGTAAATGTTTATTTGCATGAAACTAATATATGACTGCAGACTAGTTCCCACCTCTATAATCACAGGCCAAAGGGGTCAAGAATTTTCCTTTAAAGCCAAAGGGAAGCAGTAAGTATAGAAGTTTTAGTGTCAGTTAAAATTAAATCCCAAACAGACTTAATTGTCAGCTAAATTGGATGCTGTAATGTGCAGTGGAGACCATGAAGTTCGGTGTATGAAAAGGAAAATGCTGCTAGAAACCCTTGCACAACAACTCCCAAATGATACCATAAAGTTCTCATCCAAAGTGGTTTCTATTGAGGAATCAGGCTATTTTAAGCTCCTCCATCTTATTGATGGCACTATTATCAAAACCAAGGTACTAATATTCAGCAAGTTCATGATAATATCAGTTACTGATAATATTTTCAAAATCTAATGGTGTCTGTGAATTTGTAAAGGTACTGATAGGATGTGATGGGGTCAATTCAGTGGTGGCAAACTGGCTAGGACTAAAAAAGCCAGCTTTTGTGGGGCGGTCAGCTATAAGGGGCTATGCAAATTTTAAGGGAGGCCATGGGTATGGTCCCAAGTTCTTGCAGTTTTTTGGTAACGGACTTCGTTCAGGTCTCCTCCCTTGTGATGATACAACTATATATTGGTTTTTTACATGGACATCCTCTAACTCAGGTAATGATGAATTGATGATGCATTTTAAAATCTAAAAAAACATACAACGGTAACATTTTAAAATATGAGAATTTGGATTGTAATTCCTTCAATTAGTCAATTATCTTTTCACTAATATGAAACTTTTGCTAAATTATGCAAATTCTCATTCATTGCTTCTTGTAGACAAAAGTGAAGATGACAACGCTGCAAAAATGAAGCAATTTATTCTAAGCAAACTTGAAAATGCAGCTAGTGATGACTTCAGGGCCGTAGTAGAAGCCACTAATTTAGATGATATATCATCTTCTCCATTAAGGTATAGACATGCATGGGAATTGTTATGGGGAAATATAAACAAAGGCAATGTTTGTGTAGCTGGAGATGCTCTGCATCCTATGACTCCGGATATCGGTCAAGGTGGTTGTTCTGCTTTAGAAGATGGAGTTGTCTTGGCTAGATGCCTTGGTGAGGCATTAAGGAAACAAGTGAATGTAGAAAGTGAAGAGAACGAAAAAGAAGAATATAAGAGGATTGAAATTGGGTTGAAAAAATATGCGCAAGAAAGGAGGTGGAGAAGCTTTCAGCTCATAGCCACATCTTATTTAGTTGGGTTTATACAACAGAGTGATGGGAAAATATTGAACTTCTTGAGAGACAGAATTTTGGTTAAATATCTTGCTGGTTTGCTTTTGAAGAGATCTGATTTTGACTGTGGAAAACTCTATCTTTCTTGATTTTCATTGCCATGGATAGGATGTCTATGGCTCTTCTTTTATGGCTTGTTATAAGAAAATAATAATGTCTATTATTTTGTAGGTATTTTGCTCTTTTATTAGATACATATATGTATCAGAAATCTTGTGTGTTCTGTTCAGAATCTGCAACATACCACTTATTAATGCGGTTACGAGCAAGGGATGCCTGCATAAGAAATTGATGCATTATAAGATTTTACATCAATTTCCACTGATCAAAATACAAATAATGTCCATTAGAGACAAGTAGGCAACCTATAGTACCTGTTTTTCCCAGTCAGTCTTACAGGTGATTATGATTAGAGCAATGGTTTGAGTTAGTGTGCCAAACAACATTCCAACCCAGACACCCTGCAAAGTGCAAGACAAACTTTTGCTGACACTAAAACTAGAAAAACAGTTACTTCATCTATTAGAAACATCAATGATAAGAAGAAAAAGAAGAAGAAGAAGAAGAAGAAGAAGAAGAAGAAGAAGAAAGCAAGAAAATATAAACTCACATTCACTTGCAAATTCATAATATACCCAAGAACAGCTCGAACTGGAATTCCAATCAAGTAGTAACAGGCAATGTTAACATATGCTACTGTTTTCTGCCGTCCAGCTCCAACAGCAACTTCTGCAAAACAATATGTATTGTCTTTATTTTCTAATTCAAAGAAAAAGAAAACCATGCAAAATTCAAAAATAAATTACCAGAGAGAACTGGTTGTATGCTATTCACAAGAATAGAGAAAGCCAAAAGAGACGAAAGACTAGCAACTGCATCCGCGACCTGAGGACTTTTAGTGAATATGTAAGCTAGCTTTCCTCTTAAGAGCAGGAATACAACAAATAGAACAAAGCCAAGGATACATGATGTAGCAACTATCATCACTATTGAGAACTTTGCAGCATTTGAATTCCCTCTTCCAAGCTCATTGGACACCCGAACACTAGGTATATATTTAAAATTACCAGTCAAAACAATATCAGTATTAGTATGTCCAGAAGAAAAATTTGTTAATTAAATTAATGGTAGTATGATTATTATACATAGCACCTTGCAGCAGCCAAGAAACCAAGGGATATCATCATTTCCCATCCATTGATGTTGAGGCTGCAAAGAAGATCAAGAATAAGAAAAATTAATTTGAAAAGAAAAGTGGAACTTAAAAGAAGAGTATATTTGCTGTTATGCTGAAATCTAATCCTCAAGATTGTTAAGATTATGCTGGCTGGTATAAATCATTCCACATCAACTTAATCCAAACACTATATATATAAAGAAAAGAGGAACATTTTCAATTCTTAAAATTAAATAAAGAATTATTACCATATAGAAAGAGCATCGATAGAGACCTCAGCATTTTGCGTACGTCCAATTAAAGAATCAGAACAGTGTTATACCAAACCTCAAGACTGTCGAAAAAAAATTAAACCATGTTAATCTTTTTAATCAATTAAATTATTTAAATGACTAAAAGTTTCCTAAAACCCTACCAAAGCATAGCACCAGAAGACAAAGAAAGCTTGATAACAGGGCAAAGATCTCTGAAAGCTAAAACAGAGAAACCTTTCCATGTTTTGCTACAACCTTCACAAGTAACATACAAAAACTGCCCTAAATTTGGTATCCAATAAGCTAAAATTGTGGATGCCATTGCTCCTGGAATACCAAACTTGTACTTAACAGTTAATAGCCATGAAAGAAGGATATGGAGCCCAAGCGAAAAGGCTGCTAGGTATGTAATAATCATGTTCTTGCTTTGTGCTTGCAGAAACATTTGGCAAGTGAAGGATACAATGGAGGAGAACATGTCTGGTATTAGCCAAAGAGAAATATGTCGTGCTACTTTTGCAATATTTGGGTCTTGCCCTAGACCTCTTAGTATTAGAGCTGCCAAGACAAACATTGGAAGAAGCAAGATTGTACTCGTTACTAATACAATCCACGACCTTTGAAGATATATTCCTAGCATGTGATATTTTTTGGCTCCATAGGATTGCCCACAGAGAGTTTCAAGTGCACTAGCCATGCCCAGCTGCACATTCAATAATACAACAAATTCTTTTAGATATATATATATGAACCATTATAATTTTTCAGGCACATCACCATCAGACAGCAGCATAGGGCAAATTAAAATAAAAAAAAATAAAGTAGCGGTGAAGATGGACATGTACATACTAGAATGCCATTAGCAAATCTCAAAAAAAACAGTGAAGAGAAGGGAATAAGCAGCCAGTTCAGTAGAGCCAATGTGGCCAATAAAGGCTTGACTTATGATATTAATACCAAATATAGAAAATCTTGTGAAAATGGCAGGACCAGCTACTATCCACATCTTCTTGTTTCCTCTCCATACCTTCTCCTTAAACCCTACTTCTTCTTCTGGAACCCTTTCTAATTCCATATTCACTATACTATTCCTGTAAGACCACAAGAGAATTAGTATCAGTATCGTAATAATACAAGAAAATTAGTAATACATGTGTTTCACTGGCATGGCTAGTCAATCAAAAAGATATTCCATTGTTAATGAAGCAATGCAACTAAGACAACATTGAAGTGAGATTTCAACTTCACATTGTCATTTTGATTGGTTTTTGTGAATTCTCCTATATGTTTTTTTGGCTTGATAGGCCACTCAGCGCGCTTTTAGCGCTCGCCTACTAACTGGGGGCATTGAAGCCAACTTTTATCTTATAAACGTAAAAGAAAAGGACTTGCTTGTCTATCAAAGAACTTTCGAAAAACTTTCCTCTCTATTGCCGACGCTTTAGCTACTTTAGCTTCTATGCTTGATATGAAAGAGGGCACGTACTACTGTAAGGCCTCTCATCCAATCAAAAGATAAGAACAACAATACAAATTGGTGTAAAAGTGATTCAAGTAAATGACGCTAGACATATATCATCCTTCAACAATACGGTAATATTAACTTGTTTTGGCTTAAGAGTAGCGTAATTAATAAAAGAGAAATCAGAAGGCATATTACCTTTTCCCTTTTGAAAATAGCACAGAGAACTAACTTTGATCACCAACAATGGAAATGGCAATGTTTGTTTCGCGTCGTATGCGGAAATCAGGTTAAGATCCTTATATTTTAGACAAGTTGACTTAGCCATTTTTGGGCGATTTTCAACTTTCTTTTTTTTTTTTTTTTTTTTTTTTTTTGCGGGCTAAATAAAACCGCATTGGAGTAAAAAAATTTTATTTTAAAATTCAAATTGAATCAAACCGGTTTAATTTAATTAGTTTGGTCGATTCCACCAAAGTATTCTGATTGTTAGTTAATTGTTTTTTAACAATATTAAGCAGTTTATTTCCTTAACTTCCAGATGCTTGTATAAATATTATACTCTTAAAGTGTTTTAACCAGTTAAAATATTAAATACTATATATATATATATATATATATATAAAATCCTCAGGCAAAAAGCAGTTTTAAATTACCAACATATCTATTTTTCTTTTTTTTTAATTTTCGAGCTTTTCTATTTTTTTTAGAAATTTTTTAGGCTTTTTCTCTTTTTTTTCTTTACATAAATATCTTTTTTTAAAATAAATAAATTATTTAAATTATAAAGTTTGTGTTAATCTTTATTTCTAATAACCTAGTCATATTTCTAATAATATTTGATCTCTAACTAATCAATATTTAAGTGATTTTTCTTATAATTTACTCATCTTTTATCTTTATAAAAGCTCATTTTTCCTCACTTCTCTTATGATCACAAAAGTCATATTTCATGAGCAAGGTGTAGTGCTGGAAGAGCCAGCTTAGTCAAGCACCAAGCAGGTACCATTAGAAATTACAATTTGGATTTGGAAAATTTTTTAACTCTATGATTATGTTGTTAAACAATAATTTTAATTTTAAATTATTTTTATATGAATTATTTATTATTGTTTTAATTTTATAATGTTGTGGTGTTAATTTAGGGTGTTTTCATTTTAACATTTTGTACGACGAAACATATTAGAAGTGAATTGCTCATGTGTAATGCGAGATATTATATTAAAAGTATCAAGTCATGTAGACAAATTTACGAACTTTATGATCAATAATGAAAAGACTAGAAATTGCTACCGTGTTGAGCTAAAAGAATTTTGCAAAGATAAGCTTCCGAAAGAAAGAGTATTGATATTTGTATTGAGAGAAGATAACATAATTGAATCATGTATTATGTTTTTATTATACTGGATGATTTGAAGAATTAGATGCTAAAACAAATGGTATAGGATTGTTATATATAAAAAATAATATAGGATTATTGTATATAAAAATGAATAATTTTGTTTTATGATAATATTTTAATTTAATACATTTTGGTGGTCTAACTTTTTAAAACATTTTATTTATATAAAACTAATTATATCAATTAATAATTTAAATTTAAATTAAATGAATTAGTTTGAGCTCTTATGTGATGTCATAACATACACGTTAATTAGTAAGAAGTAAGTTCAAGACCTATAACTGATTAATGAATATTTAATCATATCATTTAATATTCTAAGTTAAAAATTTTAACTTTTATTACTAAATAAAATAATTTTATCGAATAAAATTTTAAATAATATTACAGTTTTAAATCTCCATCAGATTTTCTAGAATCATTTTATAAAATGAGTTTAACTTGTATTTATATGTGAAGAGTTTATTTAATCTGGTTGAAATTAAATGCCTAATAATTTAAAATTTTAATTTTATTATCTACATTATTAAAAATCAATTACAAGTCATCAATAATTTTATTTAAAAGGATTTATTATTTATTCAAAATAATTATCTATCCATATCTTAATTTTTGAAATATTTTTTACTTAATCTTTTATTTTATGATTGAAAGAATCAAAGATATTTTATCTTTTCATAAAGTGAAATTTTATGCATATATATATATATATGTGTGTGTGTGAACTTATATCACCATTTTTAATTTTCTAAATTTACTAAATAATTTATAAATTATAAATTAAATTAAAAACTAAAAGTATAATACACAATAAAAATTAACTCGTGCAATGTGCGATCTTTGCCTAGTTAAATACTATATCAAAACCTATTTCTAATTTGAGTTTAAGCCAACACCGATCAATTTTATTTTCTCTCAAATGAAGACAGTAATTCATTTCAATCTATCGTACAGTCGCACTTACACTTTGCAAAAAAAGTTCCGCACGGTGAAATGGAAACTTTCCAGGAAGTCACCTATCCTTGGATTTCTATTAAATGAGCACATTTAATCTTGGAGTTCTTCTAACTCTCCAGCCATTCCACCAAAGGGCGCCTCTGATGATTAATTATCCCATTTTTGATATATGATTCGATTCATTCTTATGTCCCACATTCCACTACCTTAGCTAGCCTGCCATCCTAGAAGCTTGCTAGGAGCCCTACTCTACCTGTCCTCTTATGATCGTTTTGTCGGGTCGAGATGTCACAGACCCACCAGTTATCCCCTTTTCAATATATGATTCGATTCATTCGTGTGTCCCGCATTCCACTACCTTAGCTAGCCTGTCATCCTAGAAATTTGCTAAGAGCTCTACTCTACCCACCCTCTTAGGATCGTTTTGCTAGGTCGGGATATCACAGACCCAGCAGTTTCCGCATGGTTCATCCTCGAACCATATATCTACTAGAGGGGGTCAGGCTCTGATACCAAACTGTAATGCCTTGACTCTAACCACCAGAGAAATCGTCCGCTTTGGATCAAGCCAGCTCCCCCATATAAGATCGACAAGACCTGCACAATTTTGTCCCACAGGTAAAATAGGAACTTCCCAAGAGGTCACCCATCTTGAAATTTCTGTCAAATAAGCACATTTAACCTTAAAGCTGTGAATGTCATAACAAATATGAGTTGATTTTAATGCTATTCATCTGATGTGCTTTTTTTTGGCTAAGTTATCTACTAAGGAATTATGTTTCTTAAATATCTAAATTATTTCAATTTTCTCCCTTTGATTTTAGGAATGTTATGAACTGGAAAATTGTTGATCCATATTCTTTCAAGTTTGGGTTTTTGACTAGAAAGTTTTCTTATAATTGGTTTACTACTTACTAAGAGTTTGAATCAATTGTGATATCTGTGGCTCGAATTTTCTTGAAAAAGTTTTGAGGGTAGTATAAGTGCTTCATCTTCTACTACATCATTAGTGATGTTGAGGGAGAGTTTGGTTGCATTGCTCCTTCTGAGTTGTGTCATCTATCCTGGCTTTTCTAGGTTGAAACGCTATTATAGTTTCTTATTGGTGGTGTAAGTTTAACTATGAAATCGACCAAGTTCTTAGGCTTTAACATTCATTCTTAGCACATAGTGTACATCAAATGCTCCCAATTTGACTGTCCATTTAGTGAGCCTTTATGGGTTGTTTTGTTGGTGTAGTACTTCTGTTAAGAGATAGTTAGTTCGAACTTCAATAGTATGAGATTCAAAGTAGGGACATAACTTCTTTGTTAATATAACGATTGTAAAGATGATCTTTTCAACAAGCTAATAATTTAACTCACTTTCCGTGACCATTTGAATTGCATAGTAGATGAGAAACTATTCCTTTTTTTCCTCCCTAATAAGGACTAAGCTAACTGTTTTTTTGGTTATAGCTAGGTAGGGGTGGCCATATTACGGTTTTTGTAATCAGAATTGGACTCATGAGGAACCGAAATCGGTCCAAACCAAAATCGAAATCGATGGTCTGCGGTTCGGTTCTGGTTCTAACTTTTGAGAAACAGTGAACAGGTGGCTATAAGAATTGGCCGAAACTGGCAGTTTTTCCAACCGATTCGAACCGATAGTTCCGACGGTTCGAATCAACGGTTCCACCCATTTTCAATAAATGTTTTTATTTTTTCAAATATTTTTATAAAATCTCCAAATTAACCCTCTTAATAACTATATAGTGGCTATTGTTAAGGGTATTTGTACAAAATTAATTTTTTATTTTGAAAAAAAATTAAGTTCAAGCTCTTTCTGAAAAAAAATAAATCAATTTCAAGCCCTTTTTCAAAAAAAATAAATTCAAGCTTTTTTAGAACAAATAAATTAAGCTAAGCCTTTTTTTTTATTTTTTCTTTAAAGTTTTTTTAAAAATTATTTTATAAATATTTAAATTTTAAATTTTCAACAAAAAAATATTCCTTAAATTTTGATTTTATAATTATGCGATTTACTAAAAAATCAATCGAAGAACCGGCTAAAACCGTCAATTTAGAACTGTTAAAGAACCAGAATCAAAATCGTAACCATTTGGTTCCAAACTATAATCGAAACTGTCAATTTTTAGTTCCGTTCCGGTTCTAGATTTTTTGGAACCAGAACTGTTGGTTCCGGAACTAAGACCGGCAGTTCCGAAACCGTGGTCACCTCTACAGCTAGGTATAAGAATAAAACTTCTTTTAACTTCAGCACGTTTAATAATGAAGGTTTGTTAAAAAATTTCTTTAGTTCATTTAATGCTTACTTACAATCTTGCCCCCCATGTGAAGAATTATCCTATTTTTAAGGCTAAAAAGAAAGGAAAGCATCCTTTTATTGAAGATGAGATAAATCTTTAGAGAGCTTTTTCCGTTGAGTTTTGAACTTTATGAATCAACCTGGGAGAAGGAATATTCAAGATTGCTTCTATCTTTTTTGAGTTAGCATTAGATCCTCTTTGTAAGATCATCTACCCGAGAAACCTTCATCGTTCAACCCTAAAAGTGCATTTTTTCAAGAATGAACTTCATCCCTACTTTATCTAAAATGTTTAAAACTTGGAAGATATCTCTTACATGGTCTAAGGTGTTTCTGCTTTTAGTGATCATGTCATTAACATAAACTTCTCTTATTTTACCAATTAAATCTGTAAAAATTTCATTAACCATTTTTTATAAATTGCACCTATATTCTTGACACTGAATGCTATGACTTTATAGTAATATACCCATGTTTCTACATCCTTACAGTCCATCATGATTTTATAATACACAGATGTTGAATCTAGTAGAGAGCATATTGTGTGCCTTGCTATAGAATCTACCAATCTATCAATGGACGATAATGGATGATAATCTCTAGGGCATGCTTGTTCAAGTCTATGAAATCGACACACATTAGCTACGAGACATTTGGTTTTTACTAACACTACATGGACTATCTATGTTAGGTACTACACTTTTCAAAATCACAATGCTTTAAAGAGCTTTCTTAGCTTATTTTTGAATGATGTTTGTTTATTCTAAAGCAAGTTTTCCTTTTTTTTATTATATTGGATTAATTGATGGGTTGATGTTTAGTTCATGAGTCATTATGGACAATGCCCATGAGAATATTCAAAATCTCTTTATCAAAGTTTTAATGATAGGTTGTTTATCTCGACATTTTAAAGCATTCTACCCATATGAGTGCATACTTTTTCACCAATATTAATGATTTAAAATGGGTCCAAAGGTTCATAGGCTACTTTTTATTTAGATTTTTCAAGCATTCTTATGGGCAAATTCATCTTAGTTATGGTCTTAGTACATTCCAATAGCATGCCTGAGCCGATTCTTGACACCCACAAGCTACGACTATACCTCTTTGAGTTAAGAGTTTGAGGCAGAAAAAAGATATATGTCAGGACTATATTAGTATATATTTGTAATAAGTATATTGATTTTGGGAGCTTCATTGTGATTAGTTATAAGTACAATTGAGTAGTAATTAATTAATTATGTATTGATGTGCATCACATTAGCAAGCATATATATATACTCATGCATTAGGATGTTGAGAATAGTCAATGAATGAACATTATACTACTCTTTCCTCTATTTTCTCTCCTTCCCTTTCTCTATTCTTCTATTTTCTCTTCTTTTCTCATCTTCCAAACACTCTAATGCTATTCTCATATGAACAGTTAGAATCCATGATTTGTGTCCTAACATTATATTAATGATTGTCCCATAATTATCCAGGATAGATTGTCCAAAGATTGCATTATAGGCCAATGAAATATTTACAATGAAAAAATCTTTATTAATTTCTCTCATACTTCTCATCCCCAATGTAGAAACCTAAGTTTATTGAATCTAAATTTAGCACAATCCTCTCTCTTAGGCCTACAAGGATAAAAGGAAGTTAGCTAAATTTTTCTTTTTTTAATCCCAATTTAAGTGTTACATCAAGAACGATGAGGTTAACTACACTTCCCATATCAACAAGGATTCATTTTATTTGAAACTTATTTATTTATATAGTGATTACCAATGGATTATAATAAGGTGATTTGACTTGGGAATTTGCTAGGCTAAAAGTTAATGGAGTTTGGCATATCTCACTTTCTTTAAATGTGGACATGACTCTTTTCCGTGATGCTTTAGGTATACTAGTTCCTCATGCTATTACATTAATCAATGCTTTTTGTCTCTTCTCTAGGTTGATACATACTGTTGAAGACTAATAGTCAAGATCTTCAAACTACTATTACTTAAAATGCAGTATGCCATGATATGAGCTACGAGTATGGATACAGGGAATGTCACTTTTTAAATTTGCAATATGAGGTATGCTATAAGGGTCAGAGATACGATAAAAAACTATATTGAATACGCTTTGAATAACATAATTACAAGCAATTATTTTATTAAGCTTAAAGTATCTCATACACACACATATATTAAGAAGGGTTAGTTATAAATTTGGTATTTGGACATTGTAAAATCTTCTATTTTGGTCTCTCAACAGAAAATATTTGCAATCAAATATTCGAACCCATTAAAATTTTCAATCAAGTTTCGTCTACTTATAAGGAATGTTGAAATCTATTTAAGATTGTGGTATTATGCCACGTTGGATAAACTACAGGCATGTTAAAAAATTCTGACGTGTCAAGCGATGACATAGCAATCTTAGTGGACATTAACTGAGGATTTACTAATTTATCCTTTTCATTTCGATTCCTCTCTTATACGTTGTTTTCTCTTTCTCTTAGGCTTAACGTTCTCTAAAATTAAAAGAACGAAAATCAAGAGCAGAAGCTTCTTTCGTTGGTCATATAGAATGAAGTTTGTAGATGGGGAAACCACGTATTATCTGAATCTCATGGGCCAAAGACCAAAGCTGATACATATGTCCCTTTCTCTTTTAAGTGATAAAAGCTCGATGTAGAGAGAGGTTACATTACCATCAAAACTCTACAGAGAGAGAGAGAGAGAGAACAATAGAGGTTTTTCACTATTTGATTTTTGGAGGATTGGGGGCTATAGCTGCACTACTAGAGCTGAGCAAGTCAACCAAAGACCGCAGCAATACTTCTCCTGCTTTCAATTTCTTCAAGAATAATTAGCTTGTTATTTACTCTCTTATGATGGGTAATTCAATCTCCTACTTTTTTCTATTTTAGTTTCTCCTTAGACAGAATTCATTTCTCTTCTTTTAAATCTCACTCTTTTTAGTTGCTCTTGTATTTGTACATGGATCTCCGACTTAATTTTTCTTATTTCTTCTGGATTGATTTTGTATTTTATTAGAAATTTAAATTTTATATTGTTTTGTTTTAGATTGTAAAAACTAGAAAATTTCTTCAATTTTGCATATGGGATCTGAAAATGGATCTGAATGTTTTTGCCGTCTAAGATAGATGGACTCATTTTTCTTCCTTACTAAGTTTTGAGAGCTTTGTTTTCCACTTTTTAATGGTGTCTTTTTTTTGTAGAATTTTCTAGCTTCGTATGTCCTCTTATATTAATTAGCTTTACTATTTGAAACATTTATCATTCCTCTTGTTGTTATTGATTGAGAGAATAAAAAATTCTCCATTGTTCTTGTTGTGTTTGAAAGAAGTTTCAAAATCTCTAGATCAACGCTTCGTTTTTTCTGTCCCTTCCCCCTAATGATTCTAAGAACAACAAATTAGTCACTACAAGAGTTAATGACATGTAAATACATTAATTTGATGTGTTATATCTATTTGAATCCTAATCACCACATTTTAAATGGCTATGTGGGCTCTAAAAATCTCAAATGAAATTCTGGCATGTTATGTAAACAGACGACACTTGATTGAAAGTTTTTAATGAATTTAAATACTTGATTACAAACGATTTCCAACACCAAAATAAAATATTTTACAAAATTCAGACATCAAATTTATAATTAACCCTATTAAGAATCATATATACAAAAATTTTAACTATTCAAAGAAGACTTAAATCTAATTTAAAATTCAAACGTTGAATTAATATCTATCAAATAAATGCAAGTTAAAGAAAAATATAAATAATATCTTATTTTCTAAAGCTATCTAAATTCTCACTTCTCAGCATACCCATCATCTAATGATTTCCACCTCAGCTCCTCTAAGCAAATACTAGAGTCATCTATATATGTTTCTTTTGGCTCCATATCCCTTTTTTTTTTTTTTGGTAAATTGTAGCTTTCCATAAAACGAAATTACAAGCATAAGTTTGAATGAATAAAAACTAACTTCTAATAGAAATAGGCCAATGGAAATTGTTTCTCTCTACTTTGGCTTTGATACTGATTACAAACCTTATCAAGAATGTTGTTGTTCAATCATTAAAAATTTTGTCAATTATTTTATAAAAGTTACTTGTTTCATTACAATAATGTACAACAATTACTTAGAAAAATTATTTATTTTGTTTTAAATTATTTTTTAATTATCAATCACATAGTTTGATTGGTCTTCTCATTTGTGCAAAAAATAAAAAATCTCGAGTTTAAGTATCTCCAAGCCCATAATGTTATTTCGGTCTATTAGACTTTCTGCTGAATCTAAAAATATTATATTAATTCATCTATGTTGTAGTTTTTTTCTTTTGAGAAGAAATCAAATTAAAAATTTCATTAAAAGAAAACTGTATACAAATATCCATATGTTTTTATATTTTGTATAAAAAATTTAATAATAAACCACTCATATAAAGAATAAAAGAACATAATCTTCATTTGAAATATTTAATCGAGTTGATAAAATATAATATTTGTATCATATGCGATCGCTCGCTCCATTTGATGGTTAATCATGATCACTATTCGACTCAATAGTATTTCTACAAGTCCAATCTAAATCTGATTGCCTTTGATTTTTTTTTCTATTAGAGAAAAAATCTGCACTCATTTCTATATAACTATTCAAATAATAAAAGACATTAGACAAAATAATCACCATAGATATGAGAATATAATCTCAAAATATATGCAATAATAAATATCAAAATATGAACAATAATAACTCATATCTATATATAAATATGAAGATTATTTGCAAAAGTAAAAAAATGAAAATAAAAAAAGAGAAAGCGATGGCCACCGGTGTATCTAAATAGAGCTTTTTAAGATTTTGAGATTTTAAAGTATTTTATTTTAGAATGTGTAATTATTTTGTAAATTTCAAATCATTTGAAGTTCAAATTAGTAAATGAATGGATCATTTTGTTATATTAAAAGTGCGGGAAGAAACAAAAATTGTGATTCCTAGCTTGTTGCTCTTTAAAAGTTTTTTTTATAATCCTTTGCTTTTACAGGTAACAAAATTTCTATTTTCATTTCATTTTAATTTATTTTTATATTGAAATTTTCCAAATTTATTATTATTACCTTATTATTATGTTTATTATTTTTTCCATTTAAATTGAAAATTTCGTTATTCATTATTTGAGAATTGAGATTCTCTTCAATACTTAATTATTTTACACCATTTCTATTAATTATTATCATTATTATTATTATTACTACTATTATTATTAGGTGTTAACAGATTCATTTAGTTTTTTTTTTCAAATATTTTATACAAAAATTAATAATAAATCCGGATTCGGATACGTAAAAATAAATATGTTCAATTAAAAAAAAGAAAAAAAAAAAATTCCAAACTCACAGCCTGGGTCTAGCACTTCGAGGTGATGCCGTTTCGCATTGTTCCTTCCCTCGTTCTTTCTCTCGATATCTTTGCTAGACTTGCAGGGAAAGAAAAGTAGGTCCGAGTCTGGACTAAAAAACCTTGGGTTTCTTCATCTCCTCCATTCTTCAGATCAAATCACTATCTTTCACCATTTAAGGTAAGTTTCACTCTCTTCTTCACTCAATTTTGCACATGTTTTAACATCAATTAACATACCCTATTTCTTTTGCTTAAGTTAAACCCTAGATTTCGCTATGACTCAAGACGTCGAGATGAAGGAGCAGCCAGCTCCTAGCAATTCTACTACCTCTTCTTCCCCTTCTACTCTCCACCGTAAGTCTATTGTTGGGTTTTTTTTTTCCATTCTTGATTTTGTTGCTTGGATTTTGAGATTGGGGATTTAAGATTTTGTTTTGATTTATTATGTTTGTTTTGTAGATTTGAAAGAGATTGCTTCACTGATTGAGACTGGTGCCTATGCCCGAGAGGTAAGGCGGATAGTTCGTGCTGTTCGCTTGACGATGGCCTTAAGGAGAAAGCTCAAGGCTCAAGTGCTCTATGCATTCCTTAATTTTGTTCTTAGTCCTGGATCTGAGCCTCATAATCGGCTAGTCTCCTATCTCCCTAAGGTAATTTTTGTTTTTTTCCCAGTTGGGTTTTGGGCTCTCTTAATACGCATTCATGCTTTTCAAATTTCCAGATTTTCGATTTGACTTTCTGTGTTAGATACAGTTGACAGAAGATATCACTTAATTGCACTGTTTTGTGTGGAACAGAGTTTCTACAAAAAAAAATTGATTGTGTTGACGGATAATGTTAATGTTTATTTATTTTTAAACTTAGCAAGTTTTAAGGTGCCAAAGCAAAATTTCTTTGTGATTGGCTTTAGAAGGTTGTGTCTCATTTAGGGATGTCTTAAGACTAAGTATGAAAGGCTTCTTAGTTTGGCGTAATTGACAATTCTAACTGTTTCACATTGCTGACAGGAGGATGAACATGAAATGGAGGTTGATACTGCAACATCTGTGACTCAAGCTCCTGTGAAATATCCGTTACCAGAACTGGAGATATACTGCTACTTGCTGGTGCTAATATATTTGATTGATCAGAAGAAATATAATGAGGTAGTGCTGAATACAAGTGATCAAGTGTCACACCTTCCTCCCCTCTCTGTTTTGGTGTTGAAACCACCTTATGTTAATCAACTCTTATTGTAGGCTAAAGCTTGTTCATCAGCAAGCATTGCCAGGCTGAAGAATGTGAATAGGAGGACAGTTGATGTCCTAGCATCCAGGCTCTACTTTTATTACTCCCTTAGCTATGAACTCACTGGTGATCTCTCTGAAATCAGAGGGTGAGATATATTCACCATCGTATTCATTAATTTTATTTGGTAAAACGAGTTGGTTTGTTTTGGCTGCCAATTCTATGGTAATTAACTAATTATCTTTGAAAATGATTTAATTCATTTTTTAACTTGGGTGTTTTTGTTTCATCAACAGTAACCTCCTTGCTCTTCATCGCATTGCAACACTGCGCCATGATGAGCTTGGTCAGGTAAAGTTTCTGTTACAGTAGCTACATTGTGTCCATTTTTCTGTATCTTTACTAGGATATTGACAATATTTTGATGCAGGAAACACTTCTCAACCTTCTACTTCGCAATTATCTCCACTACAATTTATATGATCAAGCAGAGAAGCTGAGGTCTAAGGCCCCACGATTTGAGGCTCACTCGAATCAGCAGGCATCTCTTTACTTTCTAAATTCAACAATCATCTTTCTATATATTGAGTTGCTCATGAATGTTGAGTATGGTTGCTTGACTAAGCGTGCCTTAGTAACTTAACATGTTCCATTTATGTGATGAAAAGTTAGAACCTGTATCTACTTCTACGGGCTCTGAAACCAACATTCTCTGGATATTGACATTATATACTGATATTTCAAATAGTGCCCCTTTCTTCTCAAGCTTGCTGACCTTTAAAATTCAAGGCTCGCACATGCTTCAGAGATGGTGCATCTTTACCATTGTCCTTAGGATTTTAAATGTCATGTTGATTGTTGGAATATAGACAAAGTTAGCACCCTTATTTGTAGGAGGTGAAGTAATGAAAATATTGAATCATATGGAAATGGTGCAATGGAACTGCATATTTTCTTGATGACTAGATAGTAAAATATCAAATATCTCGCAAAATGAAAGTTAATTTTAGGGAGCTGGCATTTCGAAAGGTATTAGTCATATCCAGTGCATTCTAAGATTTGACAATCTTTACTGCAGTTCTGTCGGTACCTCTTTTACTTGGGAAAAATCAGGACAATTCAGTTGGAGTACACCGATGCAAAAGAGTCCCTTCTTCAAGCTGCTCGGAAAGCACCTATTGCAGCCCTTGGTTTTCGAGTTCAATGCAACAAATGGGCAATTATTGTCAGATTGTTGCTAGGAGAAATCCCTGAGAGAACTGTTTTTATGCAGAAAGGCATGGAGAATGCTTTGAGGCCTTACTTTGAGTTGACAAATGTGAGTACAGACTGATCAAATTAATTTGCTTGATTTTCTTTATCAAGTTGAGAATAAGGTTTTTGAATTTGTTGGTCAAGGTTTTTGCTTTTCTCATTTTGGACTAAAAACAAGTACAGGGGGGGATGCTTGTATTTCGTGATTGTTGCGGCAATTACTACGTTATGTGGAACTTTGCTTTTCTCCCCTCCAACCCATGACTGTCTTCCTCTCCTGGGCCAGCAAGATGGCTTGGGTGTCAAATTATTACACTGGGACCTGCGTCTTAAGCATGTATCATGTGTTTTTCAGGCTGTTCGAATAGGAGATCTAGAGCTCTTCAAATCTGTTGCAGAGAAGTTCTCCACCACTTTCAGTTCAGACAGGACTCACAATTTAATTGTTAGACTGCGACACAATGTGATACGGACTGGTCTTCGCAACATCAGTATTTCTTATTCCCGTATTTCCTTGGCCGATGTGGCCAAGAAGTTAAGATTGGATTCCTCTAATCCTGTTGCTGATGCTGAGAGTATTGTGGCGAAGGCGATACGAGATGGTGCAATTGATGCAACTTTGGATCACGCCAATGGTTGGATGGTATCAAAGGAAACAGGGGATATTTACTCCACAAATGAGCCTCAAATTGCGTTTAACTCAAGGATTGCTTTCTGCCTCAATATGCATAACGAGGCAGTGCGAGCACTTAGGTTTCCTCCAAATTCCCACAAGGAGAAAGAAAGTGCTGAGAAGAGAAGGGAGAGACAACAGCAAGAGCAGGAGCTTGCGAAGCACATAGCTGAGGAGGATGATGATGAATTTTAATTTTGCATCTGCACAATTTCATCCGTTTCACCATGGGATGCACTCTGGTCCGGTGGTGTAACTTCCTTCAAGAACTCCCTACAAGAATATTTTGACATTTTTCGTCTGCATCGAAATTTTATGTTCTGATTTAGGATTCTGTCCCATATTCAAGCTACCTCTGTTTGACTATTCAGAATCATAGTATGGAATGGAGTTTTGTCCATTGAATTCCTTTTCCTTGCTTGATTTTATTGCAATATTTTCCCTATTTCTTTTGCTTCAGGATGTTGTATTTTCCAGAACTGATAATGATAGATATTTGATACTGATTTTAAAATCATGCTTTGCATTTGCTAAATGTTAGAGAGGGGCTTAATTCGATGAGTTTGTTTTGGCGGATGTTTTTCTGAGCATGCACGCTGATTTGGCTCGTGGTATATGTACATGTCTGCAACTGTGTTTTCTAAATGTTTTAAGAATATATTTACTATCATGGATTGCTTTAATTTATTTGCATGTCTGAAAAATTAAAATTTAAGAATAGAAACTTCTTTAATGCTATTGTAGAAAAAAAGAGAAACTGTCCATTTTTATTTTATATTACACTGTGATTCAATTTTTTATTTTCGAACTTCTTGCTTTGATCTTGTTGTGCTGAAACTAATTTATTCTCCATGCATTAGAGTGATTTTTAAAATCTAACATTTACAAACACACGTTAAGAGTGATTTTTACAATTTAACATCTACAATACCATCTACAAGACAGATTAGCCACAGTTCAGAGTTGTATTGGAGATGCTGGAGAATGTTTTATATTTAATTTGTGTTGAACACTTTCTTTAACTCCCAAAATCATTTTTATGCTATTCGTTGCTTAGATATTTTTTTAAAAAAATATTTTGTCTGATTAATCTGAAAATAAGTCAATTGAAAAATATTTTTCCAACTAAAAGAATATTAAACTATTTTCAAAGGAAAAATGATTTTTTTTTTTTTTTTTTCATTTTTCAAAGAAGTTACTTTTTAGGTCCTCATGCATATTGAAAGAAATATATATAAATATAATTAATTCAACAATCGCTGATAATCACATCATAAATATATATATTAAACAACAGATTAAATAAAAGATAAAACTTGTACACGTTCAAATACTGTCTATAAATTTAAAATAATTGATAAATTCCAATAAATTTTCAACATTACAACTGAAAAACGACAAACATTTTCTCTGAAATATCTTTCAAAATAAATATTTTCCAAAAATAGATTATTTCCTGTGAAACAGAAGCACGTTTAACGTCTCTAAAAACATGTTTTTTCCAAGCAGCATCTTGAATTACCCTTCTAATAAAATCAATTTCAATATCAAAACTGAAGAGGTTCGTATATACTTTCGCATTTGTCATAAAATGCAAATGTTGCAAGCTTCTGTGCCGCCATTTCTGCTGCACTGAGATTACAATTGGCATCAACGTACAAGTTTAAGACCGGTGGCAGCATATTTTGAAACACGAAACATGAAAGTCATACGCTCAATAAAAGAATCATGTCCATTTAGGAAGGGTAAATCACTTGTTTGATATTTGGTAAAACTAAGAACCAAGCTTTTAAAATGGTACAGTATTAGTTGATTTACAATGTGAAGAAGACAATGGGAATAATAAGGTAAAGGGAAGAAAAGTAAACATCCACCAGTTTCATATAGAATTTGGAATGTTAAATTTACAATGGCAGCATTCAACTAGTTGAGCTCAAGCCAAATGATTTGACGATGTTGCTCACCCTTTCTGCAAAAGTTTTGGAAGTGATCTTTTTGCCTGGCACATGAAATGGGTTTGAAACTGCATCTACATATGCCGCATGGAACTTCCGGAAAAACTACAATTGTTTCACCAAAAGGATAAATAATAAAAACTCATTTCAAGCAACACATGCCAAGTAATTTATGTCATCAATTCGATGTTTTATGGCAACAACACAATTTTGTAAGAAGATGGCAAAAAAAAAAAAAATGCATATGGCCTCAATCAACTAGTTCCTGCACTTCGGTTTTCTTTCTCAACTAAAAAGCTGTCATTTGAAACCCTTTAACATGCATTTTGACAATGATGACTCCAAGTACAAGCAGATAGTTAGAATGCGTAAATGTCTGCAATTGAAGACTCATTTAACTGTAAGCCAAAGTGAGATATAAATCAATAAATTAAAAATTAAAAAGAGAAATAAATTTTCCATTTACAACACGCTAAACTAAGGATAATTTTATGAAGATTGACAAGGCTCTCTCTTCCTTGCCATTACTTCTTTTCTTTTGCTTTGTATGAAAGGAGAAAGCAGCCCTTGTTTGTGTCTAACCCATTCATCAATTATAGAAAGAATTCACACCCTTCCGATAATTATGATGTATAATTATTATGTATTCGTGTGTATACAGGGAATTAGACAAATATGTCAAAAAAACTAATATAGTAATTAGCAACCAATTCCCATCACCACACTATCTGTAAATAAAAAAAAAAGGTACATGTCCATAAAGATACAACTAGAATGTTAACATGTAAGGTAAAGTTGCAATTACATTAACTTTGACTAATCAGTGTGTTGCAGAATGAAAAAGAGTATCACGAAGAACAAAGTAGTAGCTTCTGTACAGGTGTAATATTATCCACAGAGACAGGGCATTAAATCATCTAAACTGCATTCTTTATCTGCATTACATTTACTTAAACAGGCTCATTCGTTACTTCAAATGAAAAGGAAATATAATTATTTTCTTTTATTTGGTCGGTTAGACATTGAACACAGAAAACAGCTCTTCACAAGTTCACTCATTTGAATTTAAGCGATACTCTAGCCATACTAGCATCATATACTTTATCACATAAAAATTAATTAAAAAACAAAAAATAGCCACAAATAGCAGATGGAAATTGATGTACTAACTGCAATGCCCATGTAAGCAATCAACAAACAGAACAAATAGCAAATACTCACTCTATGCAAAATTCTGAACAAAGTCCTAAAATAAATTAGCACATTGATACTTACATTTCTCACATCTGCATCTCTGACATCTAAATCTGTTGTAACCAAAATGAATTTCACCTTTGTGTTAGTCAAATAGCCATACCTGAAAACAAAGCATTATATCAGGATATGCAGACCTGCCAATAAGCAGCATACATTGGAGCAGTATCAACTACTATTTGGCATAAACAACCAAGAGAACTGCTTACACTTTATAATTCTCAGTTGGATAAAGCAATCCAAGAAATGTCTCATTCAGCGTTGGCCCGGATTTTTTTGGATTATTCACTGTAATTGCATTCCACTTCTAATAATCAGATTTACAGTTTTGAAAGCCCACCCAAAAATGTAAATCATGTGAATTAACAACCCTGAACCCACTTTCAACTTAAAAATTAAAATACAGACATTTCATTCCATTATAGATTACCAAACAAATTCTAGATCCAAAACAAACATGACATTTGACAATTATACAATTAAATAAGTAAGAACCTGCATGATTAAATTAATTGCACCACTAATCATCAAAATTGAACAGGTCCATGAATATACCTCGTTCGTCTACCACGTCAAGAGAGCAATGGACAATGTGATGGAGCTTAAGAGCATCATCTGCCTCCGTGAAGCTCTGAATGTATAGCGGATTGTTCTACACATTTTGATTTCATCAGATATCAGTTAAAAATAGCAAAATGATTAGTTGAGAAAAGAAGATGGAAAATTCTAAGAGGTATACCTGATGCCCTACGACTGCAACGCACACGATCATCTTCGTTTTTTGATTTAACCACTGAAGCTGATCAACCAAAGCAGAATCTCTATATTTCTCTTTATCCTCTCTCTAATTTAAGGCTCATTCCTTTGGGCTAGTTTCTGAATGTTGAATCTGAATCAACAACGTATGAGCTGACTGATTAAGGAGTATCATGAAAAGCTTATTGTTGAATATTTAAGATTGTTTGGTAAACAAGCTTTCTGGATCATCTGAATGAATGCATTGTTTTACATATTTGACCTTCTAAATACTTAAGAATAAAATTAACTAACTTTAAATTATTGTAAAAGATTTAATTATTTATCTAAAATATAATTTTAATTTAAAGATGAATAGTATAAATTAAAATTAAAACTAATATTCACAATAACTACAAAAGTGCACTATGGAATAAAATATAAAATTAAAGTACATTAACTTTAGTTCACTATGTAGTAAAATATAAAATTGAAGTGAAATCAACTTTAGTTTGCTACATAATCAAATATAAAATTAAGGTAGTTGGCTCGCAATTTCTTCACGCATATTAGCCATAAATTGCATATCTTTTGAACTCCAACTTAACCTAAATGAATATTCTACCTGTTTCCCTTCTTGATTATCTTCACTACCTATCGTCTCATCTTTTTCATATTGAATAGATTCACACATAAACAAAACCAAGTTGCTGATGGAACGAAGCCCAAATTGGTATACTTCAGGCTATTACAATACAATGTTTCATGCGCAAACTACTCTTCATTCTTTAATCTGCATCACTAAATTTCACCTAATGTGCAATATTTCGAACATGCTAGGCACAATACCATAATTATCATTCATCAACAAATACTAGTAACAAACCTATCAAAATGATTCAAGCTCAATTACTCCTCTTTCCTTTTCTTGTTTTACATATTTTCAGCAACAAAATTACAAAGAGAGAAGTATATAATATGGAATAAAGAAAGGAAACAGTAATTAGGAACTACACATCCAAGTATTGAAAGGTATTAGATTTTAATATAGCAAGAATCAATGCACTAGATTTGCAGATATAATTCATGTTTTCTCTCAAATTGGCTGACAAGAAGCAAAGTTAAGCGAAGCAAAAATAATTAAAATTATCTATCTGATCAATTCATCATTGCAAACTATCTAATTTTCCAAGTTGAAGATCCGGGCCATTGCTTTTATACAAAACCCATCATAAATTCTAAATGGAAAAGAAGGAAATCAAGAAATAACAAGGATCATCAAGGACTAATTAGTTAACCAATATTTTAAATTTCACCATCATAAACCTGTTAAAAATATCAAACAAATTCACCATCCTAGCAGCTTGGATTCAACTAAAAGAAGAAATTTTACCATTTTCATAACCCAAATTTCATTGCAGTAGATACAGAATCCACAAGTGAACAAATTGTAAAAAGAATTTCAAGCATCAAAGCTGGTAAGATGAAAGAAAAACCATAGAGTTCGAGTAGATCAAGAGCAAATGGGAAATGGGTAATCGCGAAAGACCCAACAAGAATCCAAAATCGAAAATGGTTGAAGTTAATTCATCATGTGAATGCAAAAAGATAACAAAAACAGAAAGCCTAGAAAATGAAAAACGAAGAGAAAAAGATTAAAAAAACACAAGCCTTGCCTTCGATTGCAGAGGCTGCATGAAACAAAAGAAAGGAAAATAAACAGCGAAAGAAACTTACAGATCGGAGCCAAAATGAAGCTCAAGCGGCGGCTAGGCTCGACGATGAATAGGGAGTGGAGACCGAGATACCGAGTCGAGAGGCTCTTAGGAATAAGGATATGATTTGTAAATTTTAATATTAGACGGGGGTATTTTTGTCTTTCGATCAAATAGGCTGTCTAGCTAACTGAAAAAGCTGCGGAAATTAGCTTTTTCTTTTTTTAAATAAAAAGAAAAACTTTATTTATCTAATAGGGTGAACACTGGTTCGATCAATTATAAATACTCAGTTAGAAAAAATTAAATTTTTAGTCATTTATTAAAAATTTTGTTAAAAGTTAATATAATCGAATTAATTAGATTAATTGACTCTCAAAATTATGTTATTTTAACCAAATAGATAATAAAATTAAAAATTAAAAATTGCTATAATAGTGATTAATAATTTTGATTAATTTTTATTTCAATTAAAATTAATTAACAATAATTTCCGATAAAATTCAACCAGTCAATTAAAAATTTTTTTCTTAAATTTCAGTTCGATTAATGATTAAAATTAATCCAATCAAAATAATTGGACTAAATTTAGTAAAAAAGTAAATTCAATTAAATTCAGTTAAATTATAAAATTAACCAATCTGATTGAAAGCTCACCCTCCCTAAAAACAATGATGCAGGAAAACATTTTATCCTGTTGGCTAACTTTGGTAGTTGATGTGCTGCCTACCTGATTGCTACTATGACAAACACGAATATCAATGGCACTGGACCGGACTCTTCCTAGTTTTGAAAACAAAAAATTATGAATTAAAAAATTTTCAAATAAGTAATCATTAGTGTAAAAGTTAAAAGTCAAATAGCAGTTAAAGTTAAAAGTATGCATAATTTATCTACTGTCCAACCTCTCTAAATTAATAATGTCGAGACCGCAAAATTTTATTAATTTAATAAGATATTAGTTAATCGCATAAATTAATAATTATTAATTTATAGAGTATATAACTTATATTTTTACAATGTGAACGCTGACTTAGATATATGTAAACACTAATTTATATATATTAAGTATTAATCATACATATTAATTAAATTCATATATTTTTATTGATAAATTTTAGTATTCCATACATATCTCAATAAAATATATAAATTCATTCAACTATTAATATAGTTACGTGTACTAACATTAATTAAGTTACGATATAAATTTACTTAATTATTAATGTAGTTATATGTACTAACATTAACTAAGTTACTATATAAAGAGAGGTACTATACAACTCTACAAGTTAAAAGGAAAAAAAATGACTTCTCATTTCAAAGGTGTAAAAAAATCAACCATGACGAATGGTATGCGTAGAGAATTATGTGAGTACAGACAATAAAAATTCAATATGTATTCAAAAGCAATTGCAACAGTAGGTGTCAAAGAAGTTTAATTTGCAAGTGAGTCAAGCTACAATATTAAATACGATCAAGAGGTCAACAGAATATCTATAAATACCCATCTTTCTAAAAAATGATGCCAAAAGACTTAAAATTGCCAAATTTTTAGAATTAGAGAAGGCTTTCTACGAGTGGTTTGTTCATTACCAAGAGCATGTTAATATGAGCGGGAACTAATTATAACGAAAGGAAAAGAGTTTTTGAAAAAGATGTATCCCATTGATACGCCTGATTTTCATTTTTCTCAAAGTTGGCTAGAGCGCTTCAAATCAAGATACGGCATAAAAACATATCGTCGTTTTGGAGAAAGTGAATTGATTAATATGGAGGTTGTGAAAAACAATTTACAATCCATAAAAGCGAAACTTAATGAGTTTGCTATGAAAGATGTTTTCAATGTGGATGAAACTGAATTGTTTTATAGGTTATAGCCTAATCCATTCTCTTGCAACGAAGCAACTTGAAGGTAATAAACAAGATAAGAAAAAACAAAACTACATTGTTTTAAGAATATGAATTTGGGTAGCATGGATTGTGAATATCGTGCCAATAAAAGAGCATGGATGACTGAGATTTTATTCCAAGAATATGTTCAACAGCTTGATGCAAAAATGAATGGTAGAAAAATTCTTTTAATTGTTGATAATTGTCCTGCTTATCTAAAAAATATTAAAGGTTTGAGAAATATTGATTTTTTTTTTTTGCCACCTAACACAACATCAAAGATTCAGTGTTGTGATGCAGGGATCATAGGAGCTTTTAAAATGTGTTATTGTAAATGATTTTATCGAAATCTTTTGGAGGGTTTTGAAGTTGAGAACCCAAATCCAGAAAAGATTAATGTTTTAGATGTAATGAATCTTGCAATCTTGGCATGAAAATAAATGTCCACTCAAGTATTATTGCAAATTGTTTTAAGCATTGTAAACTTCGATTGCTAGATGGTGAATCCTCAAAAAATTAAGAATAAATGGACAATGATGGCCTATAATAATTGCAGAATCTAATCAATGGATTGAATTATCGTAACACAATGAATGCTGAAGATGTTTTGAACTATCCGAGAGAAAATGACACGAGTTTGGAGTTACGTACGGATGAACAAATAATTGAAAGTGTTATGAAAACCAATAAAGAAGATAAAGTGGAAGATAATAGTGTGGAATTAGAATAAGTTTTGTGTAAAGAAGCTTTAAAAGCAACAATCACCTTACATCACTTTCTTTTACAATATGAGAACTGTATGTCGAATTTTCTTAATGCTCTAAGAAAGGTTAGAGATGAGATTCAATGTGAGATTATTTTAAAAAGAAACAAGTAACATTAGATTCATATTTTCTGAAACCTGCTTAGTTTAGTTATGAATTATGTACAAAATATTTTGATACAGATCATGAATTATTAATTTATATGTCAAATGGAACCTATATGAATTTATTTCTTTGTATTATCTTATAAGTTTAGCGAATTATTAATTTACCACGTTGGTCTTGACTCAGGACCGGAGAAAATTATTATTTTAGCGAGATTTCACTGTAATAGGGTTTGAATTGAGTGGAAATGGCTCAATCCCTCAAGCAAATTATAAATATTTTCATATTATAGGTTTGACACGACACGAGCAAAAAAAGAAAAAGAGAGAGAGAGAATAGCTTAACTCAAATTTACTCATAAAAACTCTTCCAACTGGCCAAACTTTCCATTCTTCCAAGTGATGAAACCTCTACCCGGGGAAAGAGGGAAGATATATTTTTCCTAGTGTAAAACCAGTCCCCTTACCTTTAAATTTTATTGGTCTAGGGTTCTCTCTTCTTCTGGAGACTCTTTACCCGCTAGCTCGCCAAATTTATCTTTTTCTTTTTTCTCTCCTTCTAAGGGTTCAACTTATTGAAATGTTTACACTTTCATCTTTTACTTAATTATGCTTATGGAAATATATTCTAGAAAAGTAGTTTCTCAACACTGCGCAAAAAATGCAGATGCATAAGTGAGGATATGATAACAACTGAGAGATTCCCAATATCTCCTCATGGCCTTACACCCTCGAAATAGTCCTACATTTTATAATGCCTGAAAGACCTATTTGAAGATGAGAAGTGTGATTTCCGAATTGAGGCAACGGCAAAGCTAATAATCCTAAAGGCCATCTTCCATTGAATATATCCAAAATAACGTGTAATGAAAAATAAAAGAAGCAGATAATATATAATTATACAATTAAGATGAACTGTTACATGAGTAAGAGAACCATAATATTCCAAAAAAATAATTATACATATCATTAACAAAATTAAATATTACCAAGAAAAAAAAAACAAAATTGAAAATTGGAGAGACTGTTCATGGTAATAAAATTTAAGCAAATAAATATTTATTTCTTTTTATTTACCAAAAGACAATTTTTGTTTAAAAAAAAAAAACAGAATCATATTGACACTTTGGAAGAATGGAATTGGCAAATGATAAACACATTAACGGGTCACTAAGAATAGGAATATCAAACTGTTTTTGGTAATCAAAATTCTAAACTCGGTTAAAACACGTAAGACGAAGATAATCGCAACCAAAACGACAGACACAGGAGACAGCTTATTAAATTACAGATATACCCTTCAACACTGCTTCCAGATTCCAGCTCCCCTGTCTCTCTTCATTTTTGCATTATCATTATTCTTTTATTTCTCCATCGGCGATCATATAAGTATATAATACAGCAGCAAGCAAGAGGCAAGAGCCGTTCTATTTGTTTATATTTATTTTCAAAAATCAAACGACACAAATCTGTTCAACAATCTAATTCGTTTTTCAAAAGGTAGTTTTTGTTACAGATCTTCTCATAATCTTATTATCATTTCTATCTTCCTTTTCTTCTTCCTCTTCTTCTTCTTCCTCTTTACAGCTGAATTTTTTAAATGTTTATTAGTTTTTATTTTTTTTGCATTTAACTTGGAGGTTTAATCAATTGAGGTAACTTCACCTGGAGTTTGAGCTGATTTTGTATTGTAAATTTGGAGTTGCTTTAGTTTGGTTGGTTGTTTTTTTTTTTTTTTTTTTTTTTAAATTATTAGTGGCGATATGCTTTTATTTCTCGTTGTTGTTCTTTTTCTTTTTTTCTTTTTTAAATCGGATTGATGCTTTTAGTGGCTTTAAGTGATTGAATGATGTTATATTGGTGGGTGAAATTTGGGCGTGTTTTGGATTATGAGTTTGTGTTCTGGCCTAATGTTAATAGATATATGCATTTCTTGTTGGCTTGTGCTTGTCTTGACATTTAGGTGTTTCATTTGTTTTAGTTTCAAATTTGTAATTTGGTTATTAGCTTTCCTTTTTCTGGGTTTTTGTTGAAATTGAGTTTTAAGATGGCTGGGACTCATGCCCTGTTCCTTAGGAGTACTTTGTTCAGATTGTGTTTAGGTATTTCCTTTTTTGTGGAATCATTAACAAGACTTGATGACTCACCTGCCTTCCTTCCTGTCTCTCTACCCCTCTAATAAGCATGTACCTTGTGTTGCGTCTTTAGGGTAGCTTCCAATTGTAGGTTATGTCAAAGTATGTGCTTTGTTTCGTTTTTTCTAATGAACGGGGAAAAAAAATTAATTTTTTTCTCTTGGATGTGTGTAAAATGTGGCATAGTGCTTCAAGTACTTGCTGACTACTGATAAGAGCATTACTAAGTCTTTATTCAGAGGAATTTGTCTTGTTGATAAACATTGTGGATAATTTTTACATATTTCCTTTTGTGCTTTCAGATGGGAAGTGAACAAAATCGAGGGTTGGCTCGTGACTTGGATGTAGATAGTGAAAACAATGAAGTTAATGAACTGAGTGAGGTTGCTACAAACTTGCATAATGTACCATATATTTATAGACAAGATATTGTGAGACATAAAAAGAGTGGGGTAATTGGGATAGTGAATGAAGTTGCCGGTGACTCAGATTCAGATAGCAGCATAACTGATGATGAGGATGATGAAGATGAAGAAGAAGATGAAGACGAAGATGAAGTAGGTGATGGTGATGGTGATGGCGATGCCGATGGTAGCAGGAACAAAGTTAATGGTAACCATAAGAATGAAGCTCTTCAGGCTGATCAGGTCCGAGTACTTTGGATGGATGACACAGAACAAATCCAGCATGTTAATGATATAAAAGTTGTTGATCGGGGATTCTTACATGGGGATTATGTGGCTTCAGCTTCTGATCCGACTGGGCAAGTGGGTGTTGTGCTAGATGTCAATATATCTGTTGATTTGTTAGTCCCTGGTGGATCTATTATAAAGGATGTATCATCCAGAGTGTTGAAGCGTGTTAGGGAGTTCGCTATTGGTGATTATGTGGTGCGTGGTCCCTGGTTGGGTAGAGTTGATGATGTTTTAGATAATGTGACTGTGCTAATTGATGATGGTTCTATTTGCAAAGTAAATGGGGCGGAGCCACTGCGTCTCAAACCAATTTCCAAGAGTATCTTGGATGAAGACGAGCATACTCCTTACTACCCAGGGCAGCGTGTAAGGGCAAGCTCATCATCAGTTCTGAGGAATGTTCGGTGGCTATCAGGATCATGGAAAGCTAATCGGCTGGAAGGTACTGTTACTAAAGTCACTGCTGGATCGTTGTTCATCTATTGGATAGCATCTGCTGGCTATGGGCCTGATTCTTCAACTACCCCAACTGAGGAGCAGAGTCCAAAGGACTTGAAATTGTTGTCTTGTTTTTCGCATGCAAATTGGCAAGTCGGTGATTGGTGTCTACTTCCACCGGCTATCAGGCAATCGCCTTCAATCTCCTTGCACAAAGGTTTGTCAAAGTTAGGGCTTCATGATTCAAGCAAAAGTGAATCAGATGCTAGTCAAGTGGGAAATGGATGTGATTCAGAAGAGGTTGCTCCAGAGGAATCAGATGAGAATAATGAATCCATGGATATTGACCCAGCAATTGTCCCAGATCGAAATATCGGGAGTAATGCTTCACTAGAATCTAGCTTTTCTGGTAGTTCAACATCAGTTTCAAAGGACCCCATCCATGAAACTTGGCCTCTTCATCGCAAGAAGATACGTAAAGTAGTAATTAGGAGAGAAAAGAAGGTTCGAAAGAAAGAAGAAAACTTTGAGAGAGCTGTTCTGATTGTTGATACTAGAACAAGGGTTGATGTGGCATGGCAGGATGGAACCATCGGTCGTGGGCTGGAATCAACAACTTTGATTCCAATTGATAGTCCTGGAGATCATGAATTCGTTGCGGAACAGTATGTGGTGGAGAAGGCCTCGGATGATAACGATAATGCTTCTGAAGCTAGACGTGTTGGGGTTGTGAAAAGTGTTAATGCAAAAGAGCGAACAGCTTGTGTGAGGTGGTTAAAGCCAGTTACCAGGGCAGAAGATCCTCGTGAGTTTGACAAAGAGGAAATTGTAAGCGTGTATGAGCTGGAGGGACATCCAGATTATGATTATTCCTATGGGGATGTAGTTGTGCGATTATCTCCAGCTGCTGCATCAACTTCTGATAGTGAGTCTGTAGGGGAACTAAAGCAGAAAACTGCACCACTTGAGAATAGAAGTGTAAAAAGACGCCCAGGATGCAAGAAAGAAGAGGATGTTTCCAAGTCTGAAGCTTGTGTGGACTTTTCAGATCTCACTTGGGTTGGAAATATAACTGGTCTTAGAAATGGTGATATTGAAGTCACATGGGCTGATGGGATGGTTTCAACGGTATGCTTAATGCCTCTTCTTTTTCCCTCATTCCCTCTTGGCTTTTGTATGTGTGCTAACAATGCCATTATATATCTTTTCCTACCTGCATTCTCATAATTTGGTTAAAAACATCAGCATAGAGATGCATTGGATGTCTAATTGGTTATCAAACAGTTGACTCTTCATCCTTATCTTTTTTATTTACTATGAGTAGATCGGAATGGGGGAGGAGTATGGGCAGAAACTTTGGCATCTGATAAGCTTCTCAAACTGGAATAATGTTATGATTTTGAATTGCATTAGTTGTCCTTTTAGGTTCTTCGATTTAAATTTCAGCATTAAAAGCATGAAATGGTTTTCTTAAACTTGCTTAATAAGTACTATGATATCTTGTTGTAGTTGCTAATCTGATTAATGAATTCTCTGGTTTGTAATAAGGTTGGACCTCAAGCAATCTTTGTTGTTGGTCGAGATGATGATGATGATGACTCAATTGCAGCTGGGAGTGAAGTAAGTGATGATGCAGCTAGCTGGGAAACAGTAAATGATGACGAGATGGATGCTCTCGAGATTCAAGAGGTTTGTTTCTGTTTGAAACTGTGGCATAACTTATATAAAATTCAGAACGAGTAAAATGTCAATTGCTATAAGGGCAACCAGCAACCTTGATCTGTGGGTTTCATGTAACTTGTAGTATGTCCTTGGCAGGACGTGATTCATCAACGTAGGCTGGTAAAATGAGATTGTGTTGGCATTTTATAAACTGACATAGGTCCTCTGGATTTTAATGATGCAATTAAGATAATCTGCATTTAAATAATATTGAAAGTATAGAGTTAGATAAACTCATTACATAAGGAATAGAACTTGGTTTCCCCTGTCTTGGAAAAAGGATTATCTGGTGATTGGTCCTTTTGTAGATGAATGCATAATATAATAAGTAAGCAATGGACAAACCATTTCAAATGATTGAAGAAAAGATCACCATTGCCATAATCTTAATAGCTGTGATAGGAAAAAATATGCACTTTTTTCTCCAAGTAAATGAAGCAAGTCGTTGTTGTTCAGGGAGGTGGGCTGCAAAATGCAACTGATGTCAACTCTGAGGCTGAAGAGAGTGAGGAGAATAATAATTCTAGAAGGAATCCTGCACTTTCTATTCCTTTAGCTGCACTCGACTTTGTTACTAGATTAGCCACAGGAATCTTCTCGAGGGCACGTAAAAATGTACATCCAGATTTTTCTGAATCCAGAGGTGAAAATGAACATCAGAGTCGAGGAATAATCCATATTTCCAGGGAAAGGGATTCTGGTGATGAGTCTGGTTCTCAGAAATCTAATTTCATTGATAGTGGTGGTCTGTTAAGTACACATGGTGATGGAGAGGATCTTGCTGTCATGGACACACAGGTGCCAGTATCATCAAATGGAGCAGAAACTTTATACAATTTGAGCACAGATAAATCAGATATTCCAACATGCTTTGAGGGTGACACATGCAGTTTCAAACGTTTTGACATAACTAAAGATCCTCTGGACCATTATTTTCTTGGTTCAGGCGGGCAGGTATGTATTGTCTTTTATATAAAATATAGTGATAACTTCTGCCAGTGCAGCAGTGCTCCAATTTAGTTTTGTTTTTCTTCTAAACGTAACAGACTTAATTAGGAAGACTTTTATTGACATCATAAAGAACTCCTAATATGAGTTCATTAATTTAGGCACATACTTTTCGAATATACTGAGAAATATCATACTGACATGACTTTTTTTTTTTAAAAAAAAAATAATTTCATAACAGTATAACTATAAATCTCTATTACTACATTGATCCATTGCTCTCTCATGTACAAACTTATTTGGCCTTATTTCTAATTATTTATCTTTCAACTTCTATATAGTTTTTGATTATTTTATTATTAATTGAACTAGCAGAATAACAAAGCAAGGAAGTGGCTCAAGAAGGTTCAGCAAGATTGGAACATTCTTCAGAACAACTTGCCCGGTAAGAGGATTTTCAGCATATTATTTGCCGTGAGTTTTGTAACATTGATGAAAAAGAATATGAACTTGGCACTAACACTTGCAAGTTTACCAGATGGGATTTATGTACGTGTATATGAAGATCGAATGGATCTCTTAAGAGCGGTAATTGTTGGGGCATATGGAACACCCTATCAAGATGGACTCTTTTGTTTCGATTTTCACCTCCCACCGGAGTATCCTGATGTTCCACCGGTGAGACATACTGATACTGATAACTGATATTGATATTTGGTTTTGAACCATAATCCAGACATTGAATGCTTCAGATGCAACATCTTTGACATGGAAAGATTTAATAATTCTGTTTCTTCTGTCTTTATCCGTTATATTCTGCAGTCTGCGTATTACCATTCTGGTGGTTGGCGAATAAACCCAAATTTGTATGAGGAGGGCAAGGTGTGCCTTAGCCTTTTAAATACCTGGACTGGCAGAGGCAATGAAGTTTGGGATCCAGTGTCTTCTAGCATCCTTCAAGTTCTAGTTTCACTTCAGGGGTTAGTGCTCAATTCTAAGCCATATTTTAATGAAGCTGGATATGATAAGCAGATTGGATCAGCTGAAGGAGAGAAGAATTCACTGTCATATAATGAAAATACCTTTTTACTAAATTGCAAAACAATGATGTATCTGATGCGAAGGCCCCCCAAGGTATTATTAAATTTCACGTTCTTGTTTTGTTAGTATCTTTATTTATTTTCTTAAAATTTTCCATTCTAGACTGTTAGTTTTTTTTTTTTTTATGACCTCTAACATGTTGGGACCACAACATTGGTCCTGATATAGTTTAGTGTTATTAGATCGTATGATTCACTATTCAAATTGTTTGATTCAAGTCAATTTTTATGCTAAATGATTCAAATCTTATGGATGAATTGAAATTGTACATAAATCATAGGCAACTTGATTGAATCAGAGGTGAATTGTAGGCATAGCAATGAATCGGTCGATTCACGTGATTCAGAAATCAATTGGGAAAAAATAAAAGGAAAAAGAAAATTCGCTCCATGCAATCAGGGCTGGAGCTAGGATCCAGAAGTAGCGGTGCAAAATACTTTAAAATTTAGTTAGAAGAAGATTGTATGAAAGTCTTTTTTTTTTTTTTGGGTTGGTTGTGGGGGTTGGTTGATAGCCGAAAGCTCTTTGAGAGTGCCCAATGGCCAAGGTTTGAGACTTGTCAATGGTAAAGGGATTTTTTTTTTCTTTTTTTGAAAAAAAAAAGGAGAGAGCAAAAGGGGAGAGAGAGGGGGGCAATTGCTCCCTTCCATTACATGTAGCTCTGCCCATGCATGCAATGCCTAATCTGTGTTTGTTTACTGAGAGACAAGTAGAATATAGCAGAAAAATGAGAAAAAGGGAGAGAGAAGGGAGAAGAAAAGAGATACTAGGAGGGCGAGTAACACCCAAATTGAAAGAGAGAACGAATCTGAACAGATATTATTAGCTAAGAACTGACTAATCTGTCCATGTTTGCATTGGTGGGCTATTGCAATTCAATATCTGTTCCGTCACAAGGCAACAAAATATTTACAATTAATGCCCAAACTAATTTTCACAATTACAGTTAGACACCTAAATCACAATTAGATACTAACACAACATAAGTACTTAAATTCTCTTTTATATTATGATTTGCAATTGAATTTTTAATATGTTTTAATAAAATTAATAATTTTAAATTGGTTTACCAAATCTTACGATTCGATTCTCGATTCAAAAAATAAGGAAACCAATTCTTGATTTGATTCTCAATTTGACAACTACGAATATAGTCCATCAATGCTATAGCTTATTAGCTTTCATCTGCTAACTAAAACTTTATTTCTGAGTTATCTCTGTAGCTTTCAATTGAACCAAATGAAATATCTTATTAATAAATTATGCGTTATTGGCAGTTTTCATGAGTCTTTATGGATAATCCCTGCAAATATGAGTCGTTCTTTATGCAATCTCATCCACTCGAGTCGCTTTCCCTTTTATGCATTGGACTTATCTCGCTGTTGTTGTATTTAATTGTGTCGATGGTTGGTTAATGCGTTTTTGGCATACTCCTGCTTGTGGTACCATTCTTTTTGGTGAAATCTCTTTGAATAGAAAAAAACTAGCTGCACCAAGATAACTTCTCGATTTTGTGACGGAGTTTAACATGAATTAAATGAATAAGTTTTTTTCATTTATTTTTTACTACCGTTTTCCCGAACATGTTGCTGCGGATTTAGGTTTATTTCTTTTGTTATTCACCTTTTCATCCACCTTCATCATAGCATTTCAACATTCAAATGCTGCACTATTTTGAAGTGTTATTTGGCTTAATAGGAATTCCAATTTGCCGCTTCTTTTATTTGGAATAAATTGAGTGCATGAGAGGCTGTGGATGCTCTTGAATTACAAGATTGATGATGCACGAATGATAATAATGTATTTGTTTGACAATTTAGATCCATCTCAGGAGTTTTTTTTTTATTAAAATAACTTTTATTTAGTCAATGATGGCACCTTTTGTATCTATAGTTGCAACAGATGAAGTTATCATATTGGTTGAAGAACATTTGTTATTGACACTAGTATCTAAAGAACTAGTTCTATGGTAGTATTTTGCTAATTTTCAATAATAACATTTGGCTTTTGATATTTATTTAGAAACTAAGTTCTGACTTAATGGGTGTGAACAATATACATACTAATGAGAACTTTTTACTTATTTTCTTGGGATATCTTGATCCTTAATTCACAATCCTGTGTCTTTTTCTTTTTACAAAGTGTTGCTAATTAGTGGAATGTTTGCTGATAACTGTTAGGATTTTGAAGAGCTTGTGAAGGAGCATCTCAAAAGGCGCGGATACTACATTCTTAAGGCCTGTGATGCATATATGAAAGGCAGTTTAATTGGCTCTCTTACTAAAGAAGCCACTGTAAGCAATATTGACAATTCCAATTTAACTTCAGTTGGTTTCAAGCTAATGTTAGCTAAGATTGTGCCAAAGCTATTCTTGGCATTGAATGAAGTTGGAGCCGATTGTCATGATTTTAAGCATCTACTTCAATCGTAACACAAGTTCCAATCACATATTCATCAATCCAACAAGGTCAGTCAATTTTTATTCATTGCGATTACTTCCAACCCCAGATACTTGTAAATTGTAAAGGCTCTTTGTTTTGTCTGATTTTCTCGTATAATAACTTCGGATGAGACATTTTTGTGTCATTAATTTTAGAGTCTGGGGTTTCTTCGGTTTCTCCTTTCTCCTGCAATGATCATTTTGTTGTCTAACACAACCAATTGGGTTTTCTTTTTCTTCTTTTCCTGTGCAATTTGGCTGCTAACTTGTTGACAATTTTTTGGTACTTCCCTATGGGATTTGGAAGACAGACCAGCTTTTGGATTGATTTCAGATTGCATTTTGTTTGAAAAAATATCAATGAAGATTGCTTTCTTCGAATTTCTGCTCTTTTGTTGTATTTCACATGATACAAGTGTTCAAAAATTAGTTTTTATATTCTTTGATTCAGCATTATTGGTTTGTAATTATGTTTCTGTTGCCAGTCTTTAGCCTGGTTTTGCAGGAAGAAATAAGCTGAAGAATGAAGTGAGAAGAGAAGGATTTTAAATTATGTATATGCTACCATGAACGGATTAATTTCTCATTAACCAGATAAAAAGTAAAAATTTATCATCAATCCATAAAAAAAAAAAAAAAAATTATAATTCTACGTATCCTTTTTGTGGTATCTCTATCTGTATAAATGGATTAAAACTCATATTTTTACCTTGTGCTAAGCATAAAAGTTATATTGGTTTTACAGATTCACAGAGAAATATAGAACGGAGGTTCTGAATATTAATTAATTAAGTAATAATTAATTTGTCAGATATAAGATAAAACCTCTCATTTTTTTAGGTTCTGAATACATTTGAGATTTGGGTGCAGACTCCCATTTTATTTTTCGGACAAATTAGTGAATTATTATTAATAAAATATTTGAACTCAAGATTTTTTACTTTTTATGATTAATCATATTATTGATTTTTTTTGTTTAATCTGTTTGAGTATATATATATATATATATATACTTCAAACATCAATATTTTATTATTAAATACATAAAAATAAACTATTTTTTATTTTTTAAACAAAGATCGAGTTAAATGGATAAGCATAAAAAAAAATAGTTTTAATTACATACAAATAAAAAAAAAAAGCCAAATTAATTGAAGGTCTTATACTTCTTTTTCCGATAAACATAGGTATTTAATTTTATTATTAAAATTTTTTCTTAAACTGTTAAAGAGTTCCCAGTATATGCTATTTTAAACACATGTTTTTTCAAAAAAATAAAAAATAAAAAATAAAAATGTTCCGTTAATTATTTGATCCAATTGAAGTGCTTACTAAATCAAAGACACGACCGCCATAACCAAAAGAGGAATTGCTGGGGAAGTGCCTTTATTTCTCACAATGCATGAATCAGGCTAAAATTATAAAAATTTCAAAGTTTACGCTTTTGTTTACCCTCTGTTTTTCTTGCTGATGTGGGACTGATGTGTCAAAACATAGACTCACTAACAGCTATGCCAGCAACTTCTAACAGACATAAGACGGAAGCTATAATTGCAATGAAAAACAAATTCACTTCACAATTGCCAAAATTTAAAGAAAAAAGGACTAGAATTGCAAAAATAGGCAAAATTCAGGGGTTTTTTTTTTTGTCATTTAGGCATAGAAAAAGAGTTATTCCACAGATTCAATATTCAAGAAAAAAAGCATCTAGATGTTTTAGTCTCTTCTATTTCACATGAAGTAATGAAGGAAAGAAAAAAACAAAAAAGGGAAAGGATAACATATCTAAAAAAATATTCCTACAAATCAGAACAAATGCAGAAGCATATTACAGCCATTATCAATAACATGAACAGCTGCACAATGAATGTAATGGAGAAATTACAAGAAGCAACCAAATGACATAATAAATTTTGATGAAATGAGATTTAGGCCTCGTTTGGTTGAAATCAATCTATTTTAAGGGAAGTCGACTTCCAGGGAAGTTACTTCCTGGGAAGAAATATAGTGTGATTGTATTTAGTTGATATACTGAATTCCCAGGAAGTAAAGTTAATGAAATGTTAGATTATAATTGATAAAAATACCATTATTATATATAAGTATAAATAATTGAAATATTTCATTGAAAAAACATTAATAACCTAAAATCAATTTAATAAAACACGTTTTATAGAATTCACTAGCTTGTAATCAACATAACTTTTAATTACATACTATGCAAAATATTATTATAATTTTATTTATTTGGTTAATGTTATAATTACAAACAAAATAAGAATAATAATTCTCTAAAAGAATGACTAATAAGGAAAGAGCATGTGTTGAATTAGAAATACAATATACTAGAGTAAAAATAAAAAAATCACATTGTTGATGGACAAACACTGTGGAGTGGAAGCATAGAAGGGTGAAATTGAGAATGAGAAGCTTTTGAGCTAAGAAAGTCCACTTCCTATTGGTAAGCAGGGGAAGTTACTGCCCGTACGGCTAGGGAAGTTGTGTTTTTAAGTTCCTAGGAATTACACAGTTTGTGCCAACCAAACATGTTCAAAATCTTCATTTCCTGGGAACTTCAACTTCCTCCCTTCCCTTCACTTACCCCCAATCAAACATTACCTTAATACAAATGCACAAGTAATATATTCATGGTTTTGGGCAGGAAATACTGGTTGAAAAGACAAAAACAATCCATCCATCAAGTTAATTTTGAAATGAGAATAACAATTGACAGCACCCAAAAAAAAGTCTCTCTTTATGTATGCCAAAAGAAGATCAATTCACTAAGCAATTTCATCAGTGTAAAAAGACTTGTGTTATCCTAAATAAGAAAAACAGTGCAAATTATTGTCAATAAGAACAAAGAAAGATGAAAAGCATTTTATGCATATCACATATCTAGAGAAGCTTCTTGTTCTGCCTAAAGCTTTTACTGCACTTACATAATCATCAAAGATTGAAGAATCACTTTTAAAGGACCTCCATGAGAAATAGTGCTATTTATAAGTTATTAAGTAGCAGATGAACAATATTGGAACTTTTATCATCCAATAGACCAGGAAGAAATCATGAATCCATTGGAAATATTTCCTCAAATCTTCATTCAAGTCAGATGAGATAATTGGCTTCATGGATATCAACAAATAAGAAATGAATAATCATCACTAACATGAAAATTGATTTTGCTTCCTTTGACAACATTATAATTCAAGCCACACCCCTAACTATAGATAGCACTTTTTTCAACCCCTTGGGAGATCTGATTAAATAACTAATGACAATATCTCTTATCATTCTACTATTTGGCCCAAGCCCAACAGCAACCAACCATCAAACTCAACTTAGCAAACAATAACTTGCTCATTATTTTATCTATAGTAGCATCATCAATTATCATACAATTCAATTTGTAGAAAAAGCTGTACTTTAAATCATCAGTTCAAAGTACAACAAGAAAATCTTCAAAATAGCATGTCAAAATTAAAAAAATTAAGAACACCAACCAAGCCAGTTAGTGATGAGGGAAGATAATACCTAAATTCTGAAAATGGTAGTTTTAAGATTCCTATAATTTTCTCAACATTAAAAGGGAAAAAATTTTTTTGAGTATTTACACTTATAAGAAATCAAATGTTCACTTTGTTGCTATCCAACTCCAAAGGATATTAATAGTTCCCAACTATCATATGATTCAACAAACTTCAATAATCAAAAACAACAAAGTTGATGCATAAGGAAAAAAGTACCCATATTATTCAATCTCTGCCCTTTCATGACAAAAGAAAAAAAAAGTCGAAGTATTTATTTCCACCACTAGAGATCATAAACCATATGTGATTCCAAGTTCCTGTCTCCCTCTCTGTTTCATTCCATTTTAGCATCAATGCAACCAACAAGAAGAACAGAGATGCTCAATAGGATGTCTATTAAAAAAAAAGAACTAAAAATTTAAATAATAATAACAACAAAAATCATACACTGTTCTTGATAATCTTCCTCCTAGCCAAGAACCTAGCCACTGGAGGCGTAAGCGCAATGGTTATGGGCACCCGAATTGGAAAAAGCGCCTTGTTACAAAGCACAGCAAGAGCAAGGGCACCACCAGTGGATGCAGCAAGCTCAGCCGTGCGATTCCTCTTCTTCTCCTCCGGCATTGATTTGAATTCATCCCTCTCTTCAAAATCACGGGATTTAAATTCCGGGTCCTGGGGTTGTGGGTTTTCATCTTTGGAGGAGGAGATTCCAGGAAGATGCCATTTGTCGAAAATCGATTCGACGTCGACGTTGTTCTTGATGGCAATGTAAAGGCCGGTGATTGAGGCGCCAGAGACAGAGAAGTGGACGCCTAAAGCTACTTTTCCATACTTCTTTAAGAGTTCTCTGAATCGGCCTCCTGCCATTTTGACTGATGGGTTCGATTTTGGAAGAAACTGAAGAAAGGGCTTCTCAGGTTGTTTAGGGTTTTTTGAAGGGTTTTACTTTTGGACAAGTCAAGTGCTCGCAACGAAATGCAGAGAACATAGCAGTCTTGGAGTCGGAGACAGTTGACACGACGGCGTATTGGTTATACATATAGTCTTAAAAAAAAACTCATTGGACCTTCTTTTTTCTTGCGAGATACATTGGACTAATTTTTTAAAATAATGATATATTAATAATGAATTTTTGATTGTCCTCCCCCTCTTTTCCTCCTCATCAGGTGGTCACCTTTTTCTTTTTCTTTTTTTTTTTTAAATAATTCTCAGATCTGTTTTATATGTAAGTCATTCTTGTTTATATATTGAGATTTATTATTTATATTTTATGATTCTATTCTCAAATTTAATTTTAAATTATTATTATCTTTTTATTATTTAGATAGTTATACAAAAAGAAATGTAAATCTCTTTTTCAATAGAAGAAAAAAATTTAAAATAATTAATTAGATCAGACTTTTAATAAGATCATAGAATTGAACGATGACTATGAATAGCTATCATTAAGTACGGTAATCGATTGCTTATGGTATAAATATTATATTCTATCAACTCGATCATATATTTAAAATCAATATTATTTTTTTTTAAGTGGTTTATTATTAATGAAATTTATCTCATATAGTTCAATAAATTTAAATGCATAATTCAATATTTATTAAATTCTATATTTTTATTAAATTATATTCATAATCATAATAGAATTAAAAGTTTATTAATTAAAATAGGATTAAATTATCTTTATTGTAAATAAAATATTAATAAAATTAAAAGTTATCTCATTACAATAAGATTAAATTATTTTTAATAATATTTTTATCAATTAAAATATATGGAGGCATTTTAGAGATCCAATGTTTTGTTTTCCATTCGTGTGTATATATATATATATATATATATATATAATAATAATAATAATAATAATAATAATAATGATAATAAAATTAAAATATCATATATGTTTTTAAAATTAAAAATTTCAACTATTGTTATCTCCACACGTGTTCATTTTTTTTAAAAATAGATTTTAAAAAATAAAAATTTAAAAATTTTGAAAAATTTAATTATTTGTATTCTATTTAAAAATTTATTTTTAAAAAAATATATTCAATCAAATTATACAAACACCAAAAAATAAAAATATTATAAAAATACACTTTTTTTTTTCTTTTTTTATCTATTATCTGAATAAAATATTTTAAATTATAATAAAAATAGAATCACATATTTAAAAGATATTAAAAAATAAAACAGAAAAAATTTCAAATGTCTCCTCTCTATATATATATTAAAATAAATTTAAAAAATATAAAATTTAAATTTTTGAAATGGTTAATTATCTAAATGTAATTATTTAAAAAATAATTTTAACAAATTATACTAATTGACCCATAAAATATAATTTTTTAAATAGTCACCACCTAAAATCATCATAGGATATTCAAGTCTCGTTAAAAGCGCGGTTTGAATTCTCGTTTTCAACTATAATGTTAATTTTTGAGAAATTAACTAATTGTGATAAAATAAAAAATTAAAAAACCATTAAGAGTACTCTCTTTTTTTTTCTTTCACTGGCGGCCACCAACGGTCATCCTTTCTCTTTTTTATTTTTTTTTTAAATAATCTTTAAATTTATATACAGATTCGAGTCACTATCGCATAAATATTAGTATTTATTTAGACAAAATTATTTCATTGGATGCGTCCATTTACTTATTAGTTTATTAGTTTGTCATTGGATTTTTACCCTAAACCTATTTGACACGTCAAATTCAACGTGTCACGCCACAAATCATTCACTCAGCAAATTAAATGGGTCCAATAAATTCTATTTATGTTTCCACGAGTCACGGAAACACTTCAATGAAAAAAATTTATCGGTTCAAAAACTTAATTGCAAATATTTTCCATTGAAACACTGAAATAGAAATTTTTTAAGAGTTTAAATACTAAATTTATAATTAACCTTTTTTCTTTATCATGAGTGAGCTTTCATGCATTGCACTGAATTTTTGTCTTAAAAATAGAAATTCTACCATCAACCTTTAAGCTATTTATTTACTCTGCCATCAGCTTTGAGCATGATTAATAAATAATTATATATTGTCCATCTATTAAATAGAAAATATAATTAATTAAAGTAGCAACAACTTTAATTAATTAAAATGTAATGGAAACTTGTTCCGAGATTAATTATACTCAACCATGAAGGTTGTGGAGGTGGTGGTGATTGGAAGTGACATGGCCATTGTGGAGGTGGTGATGGTGGTGGTGGTTATATTCCATGCCATTACCATTATCTGAAGCTTTTGCGACTTCTGGCCATCCTCTTGGATGGTCTCTTGTTAGCTCCAGCAAAGAGTTCCTCACATAATCTGCTTGAACCATTTCACTGTCCTTCTTCTGCCAACAAAATTAAAAGATAATTAAACTCAAATTGATATATGTGTAGGACAAGGAATGGCTTAAAGCTCTTCTAACCTCTACTTTGAAAACATTTGAGACAAGGCCTCTGCAGCTTGTTACATTGACATTGGTAACTTCTAAGCCAAGAGAATCCAAAGCCTCCATTAATCTCACAAACCCACCTGCCTTATGCTCACAAAATACCTTGACAAAGAACTCATTTCCATCTATTTGAGCCACTTCTACTTGGACCTACGATTGTTTCATTAACTAATTAATTAATTAAGAAAATGAATTATTAAATATGGGATTTATCAAATTAATTACCTCCATTTGTTGTCCCTTGTCATGAAAATTTTCTAACTTTTGCTGATTCAATTTTGGGCAGATAACTTCTGATGCTCCGGCCTGAAACCCATTTCCAGGAACTCCATTATGACTTAGAATTTCTGATGGGATATTGTTTTGATTCCCATTTTTGCCACCTTCATCATCTGAATGCTCTTTAAGCTCATCTTGCAGTTCTTTTTCTTGCTGCTGCAACTCCTTCACAAATTCAATTGCATCTCCAAGTATGGCAGCCTTGTTCAGCTGATCACAAAATCACAACATTACGTATAAATATAAATATAAACGTCAATAATTAAAAGGTAGAAGAAGACATAATTACATTAGAAATTTTGGGGACCAAGGCACGTAGATCATAGAGTCTCCCATTAAGCCTTTTCCTTCTCTTTCTTTCTGCATGAAGATTTTTAGCTTCAGGTTTTCTTCCTGTTCTTCTCATATACTTAGCATCATTTTCGTCATCAAGTTCATCATAATTGCAGTCCATCGAATCCGATTTCCCTTTCTCCTGTTTAATACACTCTTTATCATCCCATTGCTTATCTTCTTTATTATTACCATCAGTTATTACTGATTTCTGCATATCTTCTACTCCATTGACCGCGCCTTCGAAGAAAGTATCATCGCCATTTTTAGTATTGTAGTTCTTATTATCCTCGTTATAATTAAATTGCTGCAAGAAATTCATTGGAGGACCGGACAGAGGGACTCGGTTTCCGGAGATATCATATGCTAAGTGATTCAGATTCTCTAATGCTTGATGTGCCTGGAACTGATTAATTTGATGGTGATGATCATGGTGCTCTTGATCAACAGCTAGAAATGGTTTCGAAGATTGTTGTTCGCTGATCATGTTCATATTAATTGCAAAACTTGCTTCCATGTTGGTTGAGTTTAAAATGGCTTCTTGCTCCCTTATAATGCTACATTGAGATGTTACAAAATCTATTAACTGTTGATCTTCAGATACCTGTAATTTAAAACAATAATTAGTTAATATAATTATTTTATATTTATCATGTAAAGATCATTTTTGAACTTGAATTAATTAAAGAAAACCTAATATTTATATTGATCATGAAAATGGGATGTCATTATACTTGTTTAGTAACAAACAGCTCCAATAGTCCTCCTGGCACTGGTATCAAAGCCCTAGTTCCAACTGTTCCCTGAATTGATAATAATTATTAATTTAATATTAGTCTAATTAATTTGAAAATTAGGGTTCCTATAAAGAAAATTTACTCACTTCAAGAACGCTTGAATCTGAACAACTAGAAAAATTTACCCATCTGGGTCGGTTTGATATCAAGGTCTGTGCATGAACCCTATCAAGAGAGAGAGCAAACACAAAGCAGTCTTCATGCAATCATAAATTAATAACTAATAATTAAGGAAGGTTAAATGGAATAAATTCATATACAACACTTATACCCAGAGTCTAATGGGATTGAAGTGGGCAGTTGTGCAAGAAGTTCACAAGATTTAGTTCTTTGGTGTTGAAAGATTAAATCCCTACAACAAGAAGAAGAAAGAGGAAATTGAACTTCATCTCCACCATTTTGTATGTCCTCAGTTCCACCACAGCAACATTCCATCCATTCAAGAAACCTACAAAAAAAAAATTTAAAAAAAATAAGAGAGAGAATTTGATTAGGTAATTTATAATATAAAATTAGTATTTTTCTAACCTTCGGTCATCACTAAATATCCAAAGAACACAATAATCCCAGCCTTTCGAACCCACAAGAGGCCTTAGTCTTTCTATGAGGCTTTGAAACACATTCATGATGTAATTTTACCTGCAAACAACTATTGGTTAAAGCCATATGCTGTATAATTATATATTAACAAACAAACTTCACTACTACTATTCTCATTCAACACCATAAAATAAGACAAACATACATACGTATACTAATATCCAAAATATACTAAAATGATCATACATTTTCTATAAGGTCAAAGGTTTGATATACAAAAAAATATTTATAAAGAGCGACAATCACGAAACCTATAATAAATTCGTTATTCTCATGCTAAAAAAGAATACCAAAATACTCATGGATTAACAAAAATTATTAATAAGTACACGCTTTAGTACGAGAAAGATTTGAGCGATTGAATCTATGACTTCACCTGTAATTACATATCGATAAAGATATTTCTCTTTTCGATCAAGCAAAATCAAGCAAGAAAAACAAAAGAAATGATGAATATGAACTTCAAATGATAGCTATGGTTAACTGCAGCATATTACAACAGAAGATTAGACCCAAATCATCATACCTCAGCATTTTATATGTTTTCTCTTATTTTAGGGTTTCTTTAACAAAAGAAAGAAAGAAAGAAAAATTTACCTTTTTCCCCTTTTATATATATACACATTATTATTCCTAAAACTTTCTCTTTTTATATATCTGTGATGGAGTTTATATCTGGTAGGTGAACTGCAGTGCTTGCATGAGGAAGATTATATATGAGCAGTGCTAAATGTACAAGAAGTGCATGGATAGTCTTTATAATACAAGGTAGGTAGACTTACAAGATCAGGAATCGTTGGATCATTCTAAATCAATGGTTGAAAATTAAGGATGTAAAAATTGATAACGTAAGTGGAGATATTTGTAATTAGAATAATTAGTATATATAATTTGGGCCTTTTATGATGGAAGGGGCATATTGCATGAGCTAAGATGGCGTACAAAACCCTAACTAACCGGTCTTTCGTGTCTCAACTACTCTACAAACACTGAGCCAAAAATGTGCACTCTAGCTAGTTAGTTTCAAATTCAGTAAGCTTATTTTTCTATATAGAGAAGATAGATAATTATGGAAACATTTTGTTAATTTGGTTTTCTCCCATTTGATGATATATTATTACTGTTTGATGGAAAATAGGAACTTACACTAATATACTATACATTGTTGATTTCAGGTCTGTTCGGTAAAATTATATATTTTGATAATTGTTAACTGTTTTAGTAGCTTTTTATAAAATATTAAAAACACTACTCTTGATTCTTGATGGAATAGGAATTTACTTTTCTTTTTAACATATATAACCTTGATTCTATTACTCATCATTTAATATAATCTTAGGGTCATTACTGTTATTGAAATTCAATATTAACTTTGCTATATCTTCTTAAAGGACTTTCTTTTATTCGTATATATTTACTAGTCTGGAATACGTATTCCATAATCAAAATGAGAGCATTACAGGTAAAACTAGTAACATTCTCTCTCGTGCTATGCACGATTTAAAAAAAATAAAATTGAAAGAAAAAAATAAATTATTGAGTGAAATTCTTTTTATTATACTTTTCTTTTTTCAAAACGTCTTTCATTATTCTATTAAAAAATACAAATATAAATAGATTGATAGTTAAAAAGATATCGTCGTTATTTTTTTATTATGGAAATAAAAATTAATAGATAGATATGTGTTCATAAATATGGATTGAAAATGTTGAAATTTATAGAGAGAAATAAAAAATAAAATAAAAGGTGATAATTTGGTTTATTTTAAAATTAGTATATTTCTTATATCATTAAACCTCATAAATAATTTATTTAAATAATTAAAATTTTATATAAATCATGATGTGCACGTTATTAAATATTTTACTCCATAATTAATCAATTATATTTAATATGATTTAATTTGATAAATAAATAATTATTCAATTTAGTTTTAAATAATTTGTTTTGAAATTAATAAAATAATAACTGACCATGTTACTAAATTCTATAATTTATTTATATCATTAAAAATTGTTAGTTTTTTAGAACATGCATTACAGGTGAATACCCATTATTTGTACTCGTTATATAATTATTATTTTTTTATTTATTTCAATGGTTTATTATATATATAATAAGATACTGAAAAAATAAATAAATAAATACATTCAATATTTTCTATTTAAATATCTAATATAACTTTACATATTTGTTTATGTTAAAAATAATTATATAAATTATTCATTACAAATATTAGTTACAATTATTTTTTTTACCTGGTCAATCTCTTTCTCCCTTTTGAAGAGCTGCTATATTAATATGTTATTCAGCCTTTTTCAATAAATAGTTTCACTGTAAAGTTAAAATATCGTTATTAATTTAAACATTGTTATTTTTTAAAATTTATTGATGAAAATTTTAAATGTCTTTTATTATCTATTTGGTTGCAAAACCTCTTTATAGACAAGTTTTTTTTATGTATGTTGCATCCTTCTTTTTTTTCTTATATGACTTTACAAGTTCTTTTGTTATAGACATTGATATCTCTTTTAACAATGCCACATAGAATTTTGCCTTCATATGCTGAATCGTTCTAAAATGTTAAAGATATTTTCTCCAATCTAAAAAAATAATAAAATTAGTAAATTTTAGAGTAATAAATAATAAATTCTAGATTATATAACATAATATAAATTTAATTAATAAGATTATATAACATAATATAAGTATTATATTTTTAATTAATTATAAATGTACCAAATAAATCTAATAATTTTGACTTATTTTTCCTGGCATATTTTTTCACATTATTGAATGTATTGAACTTATATTATAAAATTTCTTTTGAAATTGATCTTTTATGCTCTTTTAATATGGTACATTTATTGAAATTCAACTCTAATCTCTCACAAACATTAAAATAAAAAGCATGAACTACTTAACACTTATATTAGTTATAAGATAAGTTTTTCCAATTTTTAAAGAATTTTTAAAATATACATAGTAGCTAAATTTGAATTTTCTGTAGAAAAAATTAATCATAATTAATAAAATAAAATATGATTCTTTCACAAAATTAATAATCAAATAAAATATTTATCTTAGAATTAAGAAACAATATATTTATTATTTTTCCAATATTGGTTAATGACCGATAAGATTCTATAGGGTTAATCTTAAAAATTAATAATCTAAGACTTTATATTTTTTGTCCTACTTCAAGAGTATGATTGAATCATCATGTATAATTTTTGAAATAAAAAAAATTAAAATAACCTACCTTGCATCAATAAAAATAAATAAAGCATGATGAATCAAGAAAAATATTTTATTGATTACATAACGATAGCTAGAGAAAAATATTTAATCCTATTATGTAAAAATTTTATATATGTAACGATAGCTATTATTATTATTATTATTATTATTATTATTATTATTATTATTTAACTTGTTGAATATGGTGTTTCATCAAGTAACGAATATATAAAATTATAAATTTATAACTCTAAATACAAATAAATAGGATGTAAGGATTACTAAATTATGAGAAATATAAATAATGATTATTTTATTAATTTATAAATAGAGAGAGTTAATACTTACCACAAGAAAAAGATATGATCGTAAATTTAATGATTTCAAATTAGTAAAAGTTTGAAGTATTAATTATTGATAATCAAAATAACAAATTTTTGATAGCAAAAATAATTAAAACTAAACATCTTTATATATAGTGGTATGATAGAATAAATTTTTAATTAGAATAGTATTAAAGGATCATTTTCTAATTAGAATAGCATTAGATCAAAATTATAATAATAATAATTAAAATAGAAAAATAAACATGTATGGTCCCAACATTATCTATTCCAATATTTATTAAATTATATATTTTTATTAAATTATATTTCTAATTATAATACAATTAAAAGTTTACTAATTAAAATAGGATTAAATTATTCAATAAAATTAAAAATTATCTAATTACAATAAGAATAAATTGTCCTTAATAATATTTTTTATCAATTAGAGTATGTAGAGGCATTTTAAAAATTCAATATTTTTCCATTGGTACCTTTATATCCATTATATATATAAATTGTTACTAATATGCTATTAATTCTCTAATGTTATGTTAATCAATTATATTTAACAAAGTTTAATTCAATCAATTAAAAATCGTTAATTTAATTTATTTCCAAATAAATATACAGGTAGACAATCAAGGCATTACACATGCCATTAATTTGGTATTTTATGTTGTACTCACATAATTATAAAATAAATAATAAACATTACACGTCACTCTTTTAAAATCCTATATGACAACACTAGAAGAATACCTGTCTATATATATATATATATGATTTTTTTATTTTTTGAATTTCAACAATGTTGGGAGTTATTTGTATAGTCAAATAAAAATTTACAATTTTGAAATAACTATTTCATTTAGTGGAGAAATTTTTATTGGCTAATTATTTATTTAGTCAAATGTTTACAAATTTTTAAAGTACTTTAATTTTTTTTTTATTCCTATATTAGACTGCATAACAGTTTCACTAGGCATGATTTATATACATATTGATTCGCCAGAGATATAAAGTTCATTTTCACTAATTTTTTATTTATTTTTGAAGATTAGGAAGCCATAAGTGAATTGTTGCCATAAATTAGGATATTCATCTCGTAACTTTCACTGAATTAATAATTTTTTTTAATTAAAACGGTGAGTATAAGACTGGAATGACTTGATCCATGTACGCTTTACCGGTGATTGGGCCCAAACAGCCCATTTCTCGCAAAATTCTGGTTCACAGTTTTCATCACTTTTTAGGCCCATGTCATGAGCCAGACGGAGATCTATCACCATTAGATTAATATCTGATTGTGAATGATTAATTTAAATAAATGAAGCACGTTATTCATTTGGAATAAATGAATTAAAAAATATAAATTCAACTTTTTATAGAATATCCATACCATGTGTGTGCATTAATTGTTTGTTTGCTATTTAACTAAAATAAAATATTAAATATACTTCTATTTGAAATGTTCAGATAATAAATTGTTACTTAGGTCCAACACTCGATGTCTGTAAGGATTCCACAAACTTTGGATTTTAGCACAAATCAGTTTACACCCAATTTGCCTACCCTATGAGTGCGGAATCACGCCTTCGACCATTTTTTAACTAGTTTACCTTGTAATCTATAAGATATTCTCACCTCTGGCACAGGGCCAAACTTGTCAACACTGATATCATCAGAGGAGAGGACATTTAAATTGCTATCATCTATTAGATCCTCCTCTATCACGAAAGGATTGCTTCCCCCTCTTCGTCTCCAGTGTAAGAATCTTGTCCCAGAACTTTACTTTCTTCGTCGCATGTTGAGCCTCTGATGAGTGCAAGTTAGGGTTTTCCCTATCCACTAGTTTCCTCTCAATTATTGTCTTTCCATGTATTTTTAACGACATATAGTTTTATCTTTAGTTTTCCTGTGTTATACTATTATTATATACTTCTGTCAATTTTTTTATAATTTCACATTACTAAATTACTATTTTATTTGTGTACGTTAGCAAAATTAATTAATTTTTCACCATATTATTGACTATTTTGTCAAAATTAATTAACGTGTTATTATATTTTACGGAAAATATAAAAAATTGACATGAAGGTATAACAATGCTATGGAAGTAAAAAATAAAGATAAAAATTTGTATTTTAAAAAATATTAATAATCCCAAATAAAATGGAAAATTGAGTGATTAAGTCATTCGTGAGTCCTAAGTTTTAAATGGTAAGAAATTAAATGGAATTTAATTTTGTGGACCAAAAGGCTCACGGAATTGGAATATTGACGGAATCAACTTAAATTGTAACGGCGTTTGGTTTGGAGAGGGACACGTGTCGTTCTGATAGACTTTTCTTTATAAAAACAACAAGAAAACGCAAAATTGGTGTGTTGCATCTGGACTAACCCGTCACCAATGTCAACTATATTTTAGTCTTTTTTATTTTTTAATAAATTCAAAAATAGAATGTATTTTAATTTGTAAATCATATCTATTTTTAGGTTTAACTTAATTTAAAAAAAAATACTTAAAATAAATTAAAAATCATAAGATAGCTCGTTATTTTGATCATATACTTATTTAAAAACTATTAGTTGATGAAGTAAATAATATATTATTTTAATATTTTTTTAAAAAAAAACTGAGCTGAACCGAAAGCTCTTTTGGAAGAAAGAAAGAAAGAAAAATGTCATTTCGGTCGATTGAATGAAGGAGATACAGAGGTTTGAAAGGTTTTTATGATTCTTCAAAATTTCCAAAAAGCTAATAATGAGGTTGTTGTATTAGTTAGTCAAACTTGGAGGTCCCAATTACCTTTTTTTTTTTTTTTTTTTTTTAATTGGTAGTTTCTTAGCATCGGAAAAGCGATTGAGACCTCCATCACAATAGTTTCTTAGCCTTTAATTTGTATGCCTAACTTTTTAATTTCTAGATTTAAATTTGAATGAATTTAGTTAAATATTTATATAAAAATTAATTGAAAGAGAGACAACTCATGAAATAAGACTCTTAAGCGCGCATTACTTACAGGTTTTGCAGTCCAAAATGGAAAGAATAGATTGAAACTTTTAATTTCTCTTCAACATTTTTAAATATAACCAAAATGTATACCCAAAATGTTTATACTGATAGTTTTATCGATGAACGGATTTTGAAAAGGTTTGATTTTGTTAATATATTTTTATTTCACTTAAAGTTAACGCACCTAAATTTCTGATTCCATTTATGTTTTTTTAATCAGAAAGATTTTAATTTTTTCAATTTAAAGAAAAATAGTGCAGGTTTTGTTTATTATGGCTCAATCTCAATTCAATTCTCACTAAATAAATCTGTGGAGAAAGAGAGGTTAAAAGTCTTAAATAATACATGAATAATTATTATATTAAAATAATAAATAATAATTAATGAGAATTATTGAAAATAAAATAAAAATTTAATGAGAGTATAATATATAATTTAAAAATTGATTATAATGGAAAAAAAGGCGAAGAAAAGATGAATTAATTTTTTGAATGAATGAAATATTATTAATTGCATTAGAGACGGCTTAATCTGTTCTTGTAAAAATAAATAAATAATTGAATTGAATTTGTTTGGAACGTGTGAATATTTGCTGTCATACACCATCATTAATTAAAGTAAATAATTCTACAAATCAAATAATATATAATTAATAATAATAATAATGTATACTACTGGAGATATGTCAACCCTTACCTCATCTTTGGCCGATTCAGATCTCATAATAAATTCTCTCAACAAAGCAAATGTCGTACATTACCACTAATATTCATAATTATTTGCAGTAATTAATATTTTATCAGTAAATGAATTTATTTTATTTATAAGCGAGAAAAAATTTAATTAATTTAAACAATTAATCCAAATCAACAGGCTTTCCAATACACTTAAATCTAATTTGAAAAAATTAAGTGAAAAAATCTAAAAGAAATATATAATAATATATCCAAAAGCAGAAAATTATAGTATTTTTTTTAGATAAGAATAAAATAACTAAACTTAATATTAATCTTTAATTAGCTGATTAATACTGTGTCGGCAATAATTTTTAAAATAAAAAACAAAAAATTATTTTATACAGTATTTAATACCATATCATTTAAAATATTAGATTTTAAAATAGTATTTTATAAAAATTTAATCAAGTAATATTTAACTTTTACCATTTTATAAAAAATTACTTAAATAATTGACAATTAAATTAACACTTAATTTTACCAAATGGGTCTTAAGTATGGTGTATAAAAGTTATTATTAATTTAATGAATTATTAAAATGAAAACAGTGTCTCATTTGTTTAGCTCACGGTGTCGTCTAGGTCTATTAAAGATAAAACTTTCAAATATAAAGAAAAAAAAAAAGTCAAAATTAAAATTTGGAAAAGGGAAGATCTAGAAGCTGGATGCCTTTTAGACGTTGCATTTCATCCTCTTCTCCGTCGTGGGACTTGTACTTGCATACGTAAACTGAGACACATATACTAGAAGCTTCTAACGGCGTTAGTTGCTTGGCTATTTTTCTTTCTTTTTTTGAAAAGAAATTAAATAGATTACCATTAATTTAAAATCTTACCATAATTAATTTAATTTCAAAGTCAACCCTAAAATCATTGTGTGTTTTCCGGACTACGTTGCTTGCATTCCTCCCGTCATTGGACAGTCCTTGTTTTTTATTAGACGAATATTATTTTCCACAAGACGGTTTAGAATTAATTATTATTTTAAAAATTAACTTATTTATTATTGTTATTTCATTTTTTATTTAATGATGAAAGGTTTATACTCTCATTTATTTCAATTTTTGTAACTAAATATATATATTTAATTTCTTGAAAGATAAGCTTGAAAATCGCATTAATCGTTGGAATAATAGTTTATTGGGATGCATCATACCGATTATTGGCAGTATGAGCTCTGGCTACTGCCAATAATGAAAGATACTGGACACCGACTAAGTCAGCTAGGAGATGGAAAAGAAAGAATTATGTTATACCATTTTGTTTCAGGCCTCCGACAATCCCATGTAAGAACAATAATTTGGTCAGCCCAATCATTAGGATCCATCATCAATAACTGTACAAAGAAGGTTTTAAAAGACACAACATTGTCAACTCGAGTAAAACCATTATTTCTCCAAAGGTTCTCCGCTTTATGGCATTTTCAAAGGACATAATCAACGTTCTCCTTAAGATCACAGTAGCAGCATCTCCTATCGATCCGCACTCCTCTACTTAACAACTTTACCCTGATGGGTAGGATACCCTTAAGAGCCTTCAAAGAAATTCTTTAAGTTTTGGGGGTATACTCCAATTTCACACCTTATGCTAAAGGAATTTTAAAATAATACCTAGAAAAATAATACCTACTCCAAGTGAAGCTGCCAATAAAAATCTCCACGTGAAAAATATTTAGCTTTGAGAGTACGAAATAAAAGAGTGCTGAGCTGCTTTGAGATTACTTTCCATCCTAGCTTTCTTAGCATAGTCATGTTAAAATAATGAAGATCTTTAAACTCCATACCTTCATCTCACTTGCTTTGACACATTCGATCCCATCATAACCAATAATAAAAAAATGCTCATACAATAAAAGGGAATGGCCTGAGCCACTGACTTCAAGAGAATTTCTTGCCTTAAACTAGATAAAAATGTATTGTTCCAACAATTAATGCGATTCTAAAGCTTATCTTTTAAGAAATTAAAAATCTACATCTTTTTTTTCCTATCATAAAAGGCAATCCTAGATATTTTTCAACACTAATAAGATTATGGACACTCAATACATTCGAATTTGATATCTTAATAGTGTCAGATACATTAGGGCTAAACATAATCCTCGACTTTTAAAGTTGATTGTCTAACCAAAAGCTAGTGTCTTATTTCATAAGAATATTTTTAAAGGAAAAATATAATTGTACCCATATGTTTTAATCAAATTAACTACTTTACTCTTACATTTTAGAAAATATACTATTATACACTTATGATTTAGGTCCAACACTAACATGTGTTTCCATTCATTTTTTTTTTTTTATTTTCGAAGTGCAAGTCAATAAAATATTTGACAATCTAATGAGAGAATAAAATATATATTAGGAATATATCTTTCACAATTAATTAATTCCTGCATTTTCTATATGTCAAGAATGGAATTTCTTGCGTTTTCTCTAAATTTTCTTTTTTCTTTTAAACGATCAATAAAGGTGAGATGCAGTTTGCATTGCCATTTTCCTACTAACTTTCATTTTGTTTGTTATTTAGGATTAACATTGTCATTTTATAGGGTTTTAACATTTAAAAATTGGACAAAAACATATGTCAGTATAATGAACATATGTCAGTATAATGGACCTAAACTATGAATGTGTAGTAGTATATTTTTTAAAATATACTTAGTAGTAAATAAAAAAATTTATTTATTATTAAACCATGGAAATTATTATTATTATTTTATTAAAAAATTCTATTTTTTTGGTAAATAAAAGAGACTCTTTTTATCCTTAAAAAATAAAAGAGACTAAAAAACATTGACTATTACATATTCATGTATAAGCAATGTCACATAAATCATGAGCATGAGAGACAGAATACAACAAATCAGCATATGGATTGGCCTCACAGAAAATGGAAAAAATAATTTATATTAGCTTTATAGGAAGCCGTTAGTTGATAAAAATTGAAATTAGATTATAGTAATTGAGGTTAGATTAGTTGTATGACACCCCCATGGTTTTTCTTATTGAATTCTAATATTTTTAGAAAATTAAAAAAATTAATAGAGAAATAAGACGTGTTATCAAACTCCATTAATTGAAAATAAGCATTTGTAAATCAAAATCCAAAATTTTTAACTAAATAAAATTAGAAGGGAAAAAAACTAAATAAATATATATATTTTTAAAAGCAAATAAAAGACCATGAGCCAGAAAATCTTAATATTTGAATGGATATTAAGATAATAAAAAAATATAAATAAAAAATAATATTTTAGTAGTTCTTAATATTTCAGCAAAATAAAATATAATTAACCTATCGAATTTTATAAATCAAAATAAAAAAATATTTTTTAAAAAACAAAAAAGCTTTTTATTTTTATTTATTAGAGATCTTTATGCGTGAAAATAACCTCCTAAACTACAAAATTCAGAATGTCATTCCTCTTAATTTATCAAACTAGCAAAAGCAATTATGATCGAGATAATTAGAACTTGAGATCTTCCTTAAGACCTCAAATTCTCGTATAAATGATAAAATTTTTAATTAAAATATATTTTCATTTGATTGATAGAAAGTCATGTATAAAATTAATTTAAAAAATTGAATCGATGAGCATGTATAACGTTCACAAATGCGGGTTTGGCCAAAATTAGCAATAACAAGACATAATTGGCCAGGCATAAATAAGCGAAAACAACCCACATCCAGCAAAGTATATATATATTATTTTAAGGACACACAAAGACATGGGGTGGATCCCACGTGTGACTTGACAAACGGCACGTCGCACGTGGTACTGTGCTCTCTTTGCATCCATAAATACATGTAGGCTAAGCTGTCGCATTTATTTGTAAGCTCTTTACTTACTCCACAATTGGAAGTCTGAACTCGACTTTTACATTTTCTTTCTTCTCTCCGTCTCGTGTGTTTGCGTTAGTCAAACTTGTGGACAAAACAAACGGACGGACGTCTTTTTTTCGGTTTTTCAAATAAGCTGACGTTCAATAACTGGAGATTTATTAAAGAGATACAGAGAAAGACAGCTTGGTCAAAAAATGCGTACAAAGTAAAGATAGATTCCTTGAAGCAGAAAGGGTGAGAGAGGCTCTCTTTCTTTCCGGGTGTTGATTTTTGCCGTTTTTTCTTTTCATTTCTTTCTTTTTTTGCTTTAAAATTCTCAATTTATTTATTTTGTTTTCATTTGTTTCATCTTGTTTCTCTCGATCTTTCTGGGTTCTGTTAGCAGTTTTTTGCCTTTTTTAATTATAGTATATAATCAAGGTTTTTTTCTTGTTTCTCGGTGTTCTTTGTTTGTTTGCCTGGAAAACGGTGGGGAGCTTTCAAAAGGTAGTGGAAAAGTGGGAATTTGTTTTCTGAAAACTGTTTCCTTTCTTGTTTCCTTCCCTTTTTTTTGTTTTTTTTTTTTAAATCCTGTATTTCTAAGATACTAACGCATCTTTTAAAGTATGTGTATAAAAAAAAATATGAGTAAACATTGTCAAATCAGCTGTTTATATTTTTGGACAGAAGTGGAACCTTGTGTGCTTCTTAGATGTTATTTTCAGGTCATATTTCCATTTTTTTACAGTTTAAAATTTAAATTATTGGGAACTATACATTTTGGGATAATTTTGTTGATTGATTATTGATATTTGCTTTTATTTAACATTTTGGAGGAATTACTTTAAAAATTCAAGTACTTACTGTAAAATTTCAAAGTTAAGCTACAGTTGTTACAATATTTAGACAGGTGTAAAGACTCAAAAGCAAAATTTGGGGCTTTATCTCTTTCCATGTTAAAGGGTTATGTTAGTCTTTGATACTTTTGTTAATTGATTCTGTGAGTTATGTGTTTACACTTAAGTGATTGCTGATTAATATCAATTAGAAAGCTTAATGGGATTTTATTGCAAAATTACAATGAATTTGTCAATTTATAGAAATTATTATCTGTTTTATATTATTTTGTAAATTGGATCAGTAAATGTTAAGGAAACTTGACTGTTTCGCTGATATGCTTTTGGTTTGCAGTTCTACAAATTGAATAAAAGATGGCTGACAATGGAAGAGTACACCCAGATTGTGTTAATGCTGCCAATCCCTATCATGAATGTGGTGTGGCTTGCCTTGAAAAGATTGCACAAGGCCATGTGCGGCAGCCTAAGAAAAAATCAGGTAATTGCTACTTTTAGTATTTCTGATGTGTTATTTTTACCAACTTTATTATAATTACCTTGAGAAAATATCATACATGGTACCAATCTCCTGAAATGAGAAAGATCCAAATGATTCAAGTCATGTTTAGTGAGATCAAGAATTGAGAATCAAATGCAATTCTTGGAATGAAAATTTATGTGTTATCATATAGTGCTTTTTTGCATAATTGCATCTCACTTCTACAAAAAAGAAATTTGTCTGGGCCATAAATTCGTGAAAAGCCTTTGATCTGTTTGCCGAAGAAAATAACCATATTGTATATTCCTGTTCCTTGTAAAATAAGAAGGTCATCAGATAACGATTTGTGTTTATGAGTTCCCTTCATTTGCCTTCGTTGTTTTGAAAGGATCGAGAACTTTTTTTCTTTGTTTGGAAAATTGCATCTTGGAAATTTGTTTGAGTATTTGTAGAGTTAGCATGTGGTTTTCACCCTGGGGCAACTGCAGAACCAAATACATGTTTATTCAAAGCGAACAACAATTTCCTCTTCAATTTCTAAGATGTTTTAGCTTATGTGAGGCTGATATGAAGCGTCGAGTCAAATATTACTTGTCAATGAGCAGTTTTGATAAGACAATTATTTCTTTCCTCACCAGACAGCACCTTTTGGTCAATTTGGCTTAAAAAGTGAAGTTTAAATGTCAAGAAATGGCTTTTAGTGCATATACTTAGTGTTTCCCGGTTCCTATTTAATTTGTTTTTGTTAAAAGTTCGAGCAAATAAGTGGTCTCAAGATCAACAAATCTGCCGCCTTTTCCTCCTGTCTTGACATTTTCAAAACACAGGTATAATTTTTGTTAAACATTTTTTTAGATTATCGCAATGGTATAAAAGAAGGTGGACTTAGCAAAAAGATGGGTGGAGTTAGCAAAATGGTGGATGGAGGAAGAAGAGCAGACCAAAGTTGCCCTAAAGCATCTAATCCTTTCCACCAGTGTGACATATTTTGCTCTAATGCCAATCCTCAGGGGGTTAATAAAGAATCAGGTTTTTTCCCCCTCTTCAAATGCTAATGCTCATTTGATCAGGAATGGCTTGAGGAACAAAATATTATATCCTTTAGGAACATGCACTTTCAAATGGAGAAACTGCAATGAAGGATAAGCAGTTCTGGAATTCGTGTTAGACAAAGTAAAATGTAAATAACAATTATAAGAAAAAGAGCCAATCAGGGGAGACATAAGAATTGGAAGTGGGATGAAAGAGCTCTTACTTATTGAAGAAGTTTTGGTTTCTTGTAGACATTTCCAAAAACTTCGGGAGGCTTATGAAAACAACACCTGATAAGGCTAAAGACATTTGCTCTTCTTTTTTTTTTTTTTTTTGGATTGGTACATTGATTTAAATGATCTTTAGGAAATCTAAATTTTTTTACCAGAGATTAGTATTTATTAGTGCTTTCATTTTCTGTTAGGCCTTGATTTTTCATTTTCTAGTAGCCTTTGAATTTAGCAGGACCTTTTTTATTAGACTGTGACCTACATAGAAGCAGAGAGAACATGTAAACAGTTCTCTTTTGTATTCTCAAATTTGTCTGCAAGAGTAGAGTAGGATAAACTTCCTGTTGTAGATGTTTCTTCAATTCAAACTGTTGCCATTTTTCCTCATTGTAGTCCATTACTATTGCAGGCTCCTTCAAAGCTTCTCTGAGCTTTGGCAAAAAAAGTACAGGATCTGAATCTCGACCCATGTCTCCTCAAGGCAATAATATTTCAGCTGTGAAAGCAGTTCGCCCTGCTGATTCAATGACACCTCGATCTCCTTTTTCTGATAAAAAGAAGGTGGAAAACAATAATATCTCTGATGTGAAAGCAGTTTACCCTGCTGACTCTATGTCACCTCGATCGCCTTTTCCCAATAAAAAGAAGGTGGAATCAGAGAATAGTCAATCTTCTTCTTCATCTGGGCAACATTCAGATGAAAGTTATTCTCAAGATCATTCTTTTGACAAGGGACAAGTTCCATCCTCTGAATATGTGCCTACATCTGGAAACTTAGTGGTGATTCTCCCACTCTCTCTCAGACACAGCTCACATGCATATACACACACATTCACAAAGTATTGCCAAAGTATTGATTTTGATATCCATTTGACTCCTTGCACTTTTTCTTTTCTCTAACAGTCTGATGGTCCCAAAAACCGTTCAATTAGTAGTTTTACTTGTTTTGCTATTGCACCACCAACGAAACAGGAGGAGAATGAACAGGTTTTTGCGACCCCAGAGGCAGCTTCTTCTCCTACTGCTGAGGACGAGAAAGTCAAACGTGCTCGTGAAGCTTTGAGCTTAACTTTTTCAGGCATTTCTCGTGCTTCAGAAGAGAGTAGTGATGATGAAGTTCAGTCTGTCATTTCTGATTCCTGTGTGTCAGTTGGAAAATACCATGTGCGACCAAATTTTTCTGCTATTTTACAGCAAATACTTGAAAAATATGGAGATATAGCAGCAAACTGTCGGTTGGAATCCACTTCCTTGCGTACTTATTATCTAGAATGCTTATGCTCCGTGGTTCAAGAGTTGCAGTCCACTTCTCTTGATCAGCTAACAAAATCCAAAGTCAAAGAAATGTTGGCTGTTCTAAAGGATGTAGAGTCTGCACAAATTGATGTTAGCTGGCTTCGAAGCATACTGAATGGACTTACAGAAGCTGTGGAGCTCAATAATCAACAACAAGCTGCAGAGGAGGCAAAAACAAACTGCGATCGCACCATAGAATCCATGAGGAAAGATCTGGAGTCAATGACAGATGATTTAGCTAAAAAAGAAAAGGCCATTGCTGACACCAAGGCACAAATTGAGGAAACAAAAGCTCGCTTGAGCAAGCTAGAGCTTGAATCTTCTCAATTCAGTGATACCATTTCGGCAATCAAATCGAAGGTTGAAAGGTTTCATTTGAAGCCATTGGCAGACCAGATCTTGTAACAAAATTATGAGGTAAAACATTACTAATTGATGCATCTATTCATGTTCCTACATTCTATGCTTGCTTAAAGTAAATGCAAGGTACAAAAGCATGCGAATGATAATACTAGGCATTTTTATTTTGGAATTTATAGTTCTTAAAATAAGCTGTACTGTTCAAAACATGTAGTCTGAGGATTTGAGTAACTTAGTACACATGGGATTGTTGGATTTTTTTATCTTTCTTGCAGTTTCTTTGTAATTCTCATGAAGAAAAGTTAATCTCACTATGATTTATGTTTGTGATTATGTTGTCATGAAGTAATTTCCGTTGTCATTAGTTCACCAGGGAGCACTATTTGCTCTACCTCATCCATACATGGAAGATCTTTTGTTGTCATTAATTCATTTCTTGGTTGTTTTTTAGTCTTCTTTTCATCTTGGTTTTTTTGGGGATAAAATGTTCAAACCCATATGCCAGCACCTCCATTGATAACACCTGAACAAGTTACATTTATGAGGCTAGGAATAACCGCTCTTAAATCGTCCATAACTTTTTCTTTTAATAATTAGGGTTGGTACCTCCAAGCTTCAATTTTATAATTCCGCCCCAAAGATTTGGGACATTTCTTAAGCTGTGTTGCCCGTTAAGGAATAAACCAAATCCGTTTAGAGTACTACCCAAATCCGCGTAACTACCCGTTTAATCACATTTATTCATTCCTTCAAACCAGAATCAGCAACCATAACAATTCTGCAAATCTAAAATGTCTTGTATAATGATCATTCGTAAATTGGTACAATTATAACATTCTCAAGACATCAACAAATTAAGAGTAAAAGCAAATCATCATCATATCAACAAATAAAACATGCAGAAACCCAGAAACGAAAACAAATAAAAAATAAACATACATCTCTCTGCTGAACCCACAAATTAATTCAACAATAACTTCAACAATTCCTCATTTTTTGTCTGTTTATATGTATTTATATATAAAAAAAGAAAAAGAAAAAAGGACGAAGCCAAAAAAAAATTGAGAACGAAACAAAAATAATCAAAAACAAGCCTGGCTCTTGTACGCTTGGAGAACACGACTGGTGCGGAGTCGACGGTGAAGGGAGGGAGAGGAGAAACGCTGGAGTTTGCGGCTGTCGAAGGAGAAAATGAGAGCGGCGCAGATGAAGGAAGGGAGAGGGAAAACGCTGGACTTCGAGTTGAGAGATTTGGGAGCTGTTTGTTTGCGTGGATAAGATGCAACCCAAAGCTCAAAACGACGTAGTTTATTGGTGGGTGTATTTAAACCTCCCACATCAAAACTACGTCGTTTTGATGTTAAAATAGTTACTTTTCTTCTTCTTATTATTATTAATTAAAAGGCCATAATTATATTTTAATATTATAATAAATATAATAACAAAATATTATATAAAGTATTAAGTTTAATATTTTTTTATTAGAGAATATACTTATAGGTTATAATTAATTATGGTTGTTGTAATTCTTAATCTATATACACTAGACTTTATGATATTAATAAAGTATAAGATACTAATATATATAAAGATACTAAGTATAAGTATACTATGATCTAATTTTAATTATGTTTATAAGTTAATTGGTGATATTTTATGCGTTATATTATAATTTACTAAAAGTCTATCTAAATTTTATATTTCACATGAGTCATATTTTAAATTAAAATCTATTATTATGTTTATAAGTTAATTAGTGATATTTTATGAGTTATATTATAATTTACTAAAAGTCTATTTAAATTTTATATTTTAAACTAAGATCTATTATTATTACAAGTTTAATAATACTGTTGATAAGTAGCTTTAAAATTTTTTTATTATAACATTATTAGTATTTTATTCAATTAATAACTTTTTTATTTTTAACAACTTTCATAATTATTAAATTACAAAATATTGAATTAAATTACAAAGACAATGCCATGAATGTTGTATATATAATTTTGTTTGATATATTTTATGAAAAAAAAAATTAAATTAAATTTATTAAGATATTACAATTCAATTTATGTAATTTTATTAAAATTTTACTTATGAATAAGATTATATTGCTTTTAATAATATTTTATTCATTGATAATTGTGTAAAGTATTAATTACAGTTATTAATGACATATTCATATTGTACGCATAACAAGTATAAAAATTTCAAGTAGTTTGGTGGTCAGTTATCTTTAAAGCTGCTCGAATTGCACGGGTTTAATACTCTGGGTTAGCAAAAAATTTTGCATAAATTACATAGATAACGGGTCAGACTAGACCGGTACCCGTCAGGTCGGGGTTAAATTGCCATCCCTAGCTATAACTTTTATCAATAAATATAATTTGGAATTAAATTTTGAAATAAGGAAAAATATTCTATTTTGGAAAGTTAAAATATAATAGGGAAAAAAAAAACCACCGTAAATTATAGTTAAATTAATATATGTATCCGTCTATTTTTAGACATTAACTCAAGCGTTCCTAAATTTACATTCCATCACATGATCAGCTGATTCCGTCTAATCTTACCCTAATTTCTGTTAGATGACAATTAAATGACCATACTAACCCTTGATAGCTTACAAAATTTCCTCGACAATTACTTCATTTACTTCGTTTCCTCCATCTCTCTCTCTCTCCTCTGAAATCCAATCGAAAGAAACGACCCAAACTCCATTGATATGAAACCCCAAGCTCGATTCGAACTTCTTTAGATCAGTGTTGGTGGGAAACATCCCTGTCATTACTGCATCTTTATTCAAACTTGACCAGACTGGAAATGGAGGAGTGATGGTAGCTTTTGCGAGTTGTCAATAATAGGTAATTATTATTATTATTATTATTATTATCTCATTCTATATTGGGAATTTATCATTAATGCGATTTTAATTAGAAATTCATTTTATCGTACCACATATATATATATATATATTTGTTTATTTTAAATTATTTTTTATTTTCAATAATTTATTATTTTTTACTATAAAAAATTAATATTTCGAGGTTTTACTATCAAAAATTATTTTCTCTAGATTCCAATGTATTTAATGGATTAATAAATTGTTGTAGGTATTATTATATATACAAAATTTTTATGGAATTTAATTAGTATACTTTTAAATTCTAATAAAATAGATATATAGATGTATAATAAATAAAGTTTTTCAGTTATTTTATACAATTAATTAATAGCAATAATTTTTTATGAATGATGTAAATTTTAAACTATATATCAATATTATTTTATAAATTTTGAACCTTTCTTTATAAAAAAAGGCTCGCACTGATTAGAATAAGAATAGTTTTGCATTACACAAAATCAAATATTGCAAAATTTTTAGTTATTTTTAATATACCGTTAATTTCATGAGTAATAGATAAGAATAGTGTTTTTTCTTACAAATTCTTTTATTTTTTAGCCTGTTTATTAAAAGTATGTCAAATACATCTTAATTATTGTTGTATGTTACTAATTAAAACAAATAATAAATATAATGTAATGATAAAATTATTTAAATAATGTATATATCTATAAATATTTATACATAATGTGAGAGTTTAGATATTAATTAGTTTTTAAAATGTGAATCACGTGTGGTTTGATTGGTCTTCTTACGTCTTGTTGAGAATATAGAGAGTGAGAGGTTTCAATTTCTCTCCACCACAAAGTCATCACCAAGAGAGGATTACCCCCAACTATATAGCCAATAATGTTACTCCTGTCCATTGGGTTTTCCAATATAAAAAAAAAAAAAATAAGAGATCTTTAGATAAATGTTATATTTAAAATTTCAGTTTTTAATAAATGTCATAAAATAGTAAAAAATTAAAAAATTAATATATTTGGCCAAAAAAAATAAAAATACCTCAAATAATATCAACCAACATGATCTTAAACTATTAAAATAAACGTGTGAGTTATCATAAAAAAAGAAAACACTAAAAAATAAGAGAAAAAAGAGGAAACGCTAAAAAAATGAAATTCTTAAAAAAAAAAGGAAAACAAACTAACACGAAATCTAAAAATGCAAATCCCTATACAATTTATGTGATTCAACAACGAGATGATATCAATTATATATATAAATATATATATATATATATATATATTAGTGTCAATCCAAACAGAATTAGAAATTCTACCTTGTCTCTATAAAAACATAAATAATATTTTTGGCGGTGATAATTTTTCAATAATAATTAAGTTGTTGATACGCTTATATAAAAATAAAATCACAAAATAAAAATAAAAAATAGAATAAAAGAGTTTGGTGAAAATGAAGAAACAAAAAATGGATGATTAGAAATTAAAAATAAGAATGCCAACAGAAAGTGAAGAGACAAAAAAGAAAACGAAAGCTGACCACAAAGAACGTAACAATAAAGAAAAAATTGGACAAAAATGAGTACTAAACTAGAAAATTAATACAAAAGAAAAGACTATACAATTAAAACACCAATAATTAAAATAAAAAATTAATAAAAAAATATAAAGTCATTAAAACTCTAATTTCTTAATAAATTAATGCATAACAAAATAAAAAAAAAACTCATAAAAATAAAAACAACTCCAAAATAATAAAAATTTAAATTAAAAAGTCAACATCACATTCTCTAATCTAAATTTAAAAAATATTACATATACTAAAATTTTCTAAAAATTAATTTTTAAAATTTATATATTATAAATCCAAAGATGTTTAAAAGTAATGGTTACTCAAATAATGTATAATATTGGTGCGCTTCACGGTTAGCCACTGGTATATGAAAGGATCCCTCCAACACCAAATCTCTTCCCTTTTTTTTCCGTTCGTTGTGCTGTCATACAGCGGAAATCATAATTAAATATATTAGCTTATATAATAGAAATCGAATTCCGTTGTAGTCTAGTTGGTTAGGATACTCGGCTCTCACCCGAGAGACCCGGGTTCAAGCCCGGCAACGGAACTTTTTTTTAATTTTTTAATTTTCCTTTTTCAATGCAGGTTGCAGAAATTGTTTTTATAATTATTTATTCACAACTTTCAAATTAAAAATTTTTACCCATGATTAAAAATAAAAATTCACTAGTTTTTTTTTAATCTAATTAAAAAATTACCATAAGCTTACCTCAATAATGTTTTAAGTTTCCAAATACTTTTACTTTTAGTTGAAAATATTTCCAAAACATAAAATTTAAAAATCTTCAACTTTACCGCAATGTATACTTTTTTTTATGTTAAATTACACGGTATCCAACACAACACTGGTGATAAATTCGAATTTAAATTCTGCTAAAGCTCATTATAAAAGCGACCATCCTAATTTAATTTTCTTCGTTCATAACGCCAACATTCAAATCTTGGGTTTTTTTTTTTATAAATATCTTAAATGCTGTTTATGAATTCTCATACCTCATCTTATAGGACCAACTGGTAATTGATTATCACATGTAGACTTTGATTCTACCATTTCTAAAATATAAAGATTAATTCTTATACTACAATCAACGGAAAAATATAAATCAAATTTTATATTAAAATAAATTTTAATAAAAGACTACGAGTTTTGTCAATATGTGTGATTTGACTGATTTTTTTATATATAAAAAATAATAAGTTTGGAGTTTGAATTTGCTTGACTATAAATATTTTTACGGATCACTAATTTAGTGAGTCTCATGAATACTCCCAATAAATCAAACAAAAAGATTTTTTGTAATTAAAAAAGAAAATAGCTACAAAAATAAAGAACTATGCAAGAGGATTAAGCACAAGCCCAAATAAGCAGCCCAATAAAATGTATAAACATTTCTATATTTTTACAAAATTGAAGGAAAAAAATTAGAAAAGAAAAATCGAAAATCCGTCGCTGAATTCTCTAATTCGCGCTTCATCCCCTCATTCTCCTTTCCTTTTTTCTCTCTAATCAAGCACAAGGAAAGCAATCCCCTTCACAGGTTTGGTTCTTTCGGTTTTTTCAATTTTTCGTTTCCTATTTCGAATTTGACTAGGTTTGAATTCTAGGGTTGGTTTTGATTCATTGAAATTTCATATTTTACTCTGTTGCCGAGGAACTTGAGGAATATCAATCACTCGATTAGTTTTCTGATTATAAATGAAGTCCAAAATAAAAATATTTTGCTTTTTGTTTTTTCTGGGTTACTGATTTTTGAATGAAATGAGATGATTTGCTTGATTTGTTTAGTGCTAGGTAGCATAAATTATACACTTCAGGAAGATAATAGTCGCTGTGGATTATCGAATATAAGTTTAATTGGTTAAGCAGCTTTTGTTTTTTGATTTGTGATACTAAGTTTTATATAAAACAGTTATTCGATGAGAACTCATGTGATATCCAGAAGGTAAATATGGTGAAAAATTGAAGTTTGGAATCCTAATTCATTAATTTTATATTTTTATTTGAAACACTTAATTCTGAGAAAGTAGGGGCTTTTTGTATGTGGTTGAAAAATTAATATGATGCTGAGTGATGTATTTGCAGCTGTTTTACTTGAAATTGATTTTTTTTTTTTACTTTTTCAAGTGGATTTGTTTTGCAATTGCAGTGTTGTAGAACAAGTTGAAATTGTCAGGAGATGGCTGAAGAAAGGAGAGTGCATCCAGATTGTATAAATGCATCTAATCCATACCATGAGTGTGTTGAATATTGCTTTAGAAAAATTGCGGAAGCGAAGGCACGAATGGCTAAAGATGAAATGGGTATTTATTTCAAGTGTTTTGTCTTTATTCACCTTTCTGAACCATGGTCATTTATACTATTGATGATAAATCAGGATTGAAAAATGTATGTATACACTATTGTTTTCTGCACCATCTGTCACAATATTGATTTTATTGTTTGAATTTGATGCTTTTATATAATTCTTTCCTTTCAAGATTATGGAATTCCATCCTATTAGCATTCTGTACAATCTTTTCTGATCCGTGTTTATTTGTTTAACCAATTGATGTGTTTCTTTACTCTGTCTGAAAAGCTGTGCAATATAAAGTTGGAAATGCTCAGTCCAGTGTACTTGCTTCCGAGCAAGATGAGCAGCAACATGATGAAAGAAGGGATTTTGAAGAACATTCTGATGATGATGATAATCATACAGTCGAGGAAAATGTGGAAGGAGATCCTATTCAACTTACTGGGAGACAGAAAAAATTGTTCGAGCTCAGGCTTAAGATGGTACTTTGTCTCTGACTTTTGAGTCATGAACACTGTTGTGCTTATGTAGTTGACTAGATGTGGATATTAAGATCTTTCATTTGATTGTCTTCTATCTGGCTCTGGACTTCATTGATTTGTGAGTAATTATGATTCATTGCCAAAATGCAGAATGAGGCAAGAAAAGCAAATCAGACGGCAATGGTTGCTGAAAAGAAAAAAATGGAAGCAGCACCGGAATCAAGGGGTATTTCTAAACAAAAATGGATTGAGGAGAGGAAGAAAAAAATTGGCAAACTTCTAGATGCAAATGGTTTGGATATGAAAGAGGCATATATGCTGGATACACAAGAAGCAGCAGAGGCAAAATACAAGAAATGGGAAAAGGATCCTGCTCCATTTGGTTGGGATGGTATGTTCAGTTCTCTTCTTGTTAATTAATTGATGTTTTTATCATGTTTCATTTAATGCTGCGCTACCTTTCTGTTTCTTTATTCTTCTGCAACACACGCATGTCGATTTTATTTTTTGATTATAGTAAGTATATGCATGTTTATACCTATGTTGTTTCTTATGTGTACGCTTCTTGATATCTTGAAAAGGGAATATGTCTAGTTAATTGTTTCTTACATGTACATTAATGTGGAGTTACTCATGAATCCAAATTTTCTTGGTGATACCGGCTTCCTCATTGGTAAGATATTCATTTCCAGTATTAATGTGATGATACAAGTGCAACTGATACATGTGCTTTATCAGTTTTCAATCAGAAGACCCTGTACAATGCATATAAAAAGCGGACAAAGAACGTTGACGTGGACCTAGAAGAATATAACAAAATGAAAGAAGCTGATCCTGAGTTCTACCGTGAAGCCGCGAGTCTTCAATATGGGAAGGTACTGCTGTGAAAATTATGCTTTCTGGTGTATATGAATTCAGGACAGTTGAGTGATGTATGTTCTGTTCAAATCATTTAGGCACCAAAGATATCTGAGGATAAGATTGACCGGATGGTAAAGGAACTAAAGGACAGGGAGGAGAAACGCAAGTCATTTAGTCGAAGGAGAAGATTCCATGAAGAGAAGGATGTTGACTCGATCAATGACCGCAATGAGCACTTCAACAAAAAGATTGAACGGGCTTTTGGTAAATACACGCTGGAGATTAAGAACAATCTTGAGAGAGGAACTGCTTTGCCCGACTAAGGTGTGTGCTTATATTCTTGCTTTCTGTGTTCCAGTGGTATTACAAAAGCCCTAAGGCTTATAATACATTTTCTCTTCTGCCTTCTGCAAATCTGCAATAATTGCTGGTTTATTTTTTGACTAAAAATATAGCAATCTGGTTGCTTAAACTAGTTGAAAATTGAAATAAAATCATGAAACCCATAGTATAATGCTGCAATATTTAACTGATAATAATTTGATCTTTAATCAGTGGCGCAGACTGTTTCAATTAATAGAATACCTACCACTTCTTTTTCTTACTTTTTATTTATAACTAGGTATAAAAAAAATTATTAATTTCAACTAGGCATCATATGAATTTCTGTTATTGCCATTTTTGGCCTGTTGATTTCATAGGTACAGTTTGCAATAAATTTGACTAGATGATGCCATTTGTTGCATCTAGTCTGAACACTACTGCTTGGGTCCAGATGGTGACTGTTTTTCAACTCTTAAATCTTACTTGATTATAAATTCAAATGTTTTGTTGCATTTAGTCTATGCATGAACCAAATTTAGTTTATCTACTAAAATAACTCCCATTTTGGAGAGCGGGCATAGCTGATGCTTTTTGAATTGAATTTTTTACAATGCAAATTGTTCTTATTTTGATTTCAGATTTGTGTATTGGTCTACATTACCAATTTCATTTCTTTTAATCCAGGTGCACATTGTTTGTACAAGTGACTATAAAATCCAGAGGGCAGAGAGGGTAATTATCGGTTATCTTGGCTATCTGCATGTCTCCAAGCAATATATGGTGAATTTCACTGCAGATGCAGCTATATTCAGTTTCGTTGTCTTAATGGTAACCATGCAAGTAAAACATATTCTCTTTCCAGTTGTAAATCGTGAGCAATAGAACTCCAGTGATTTGAGATTGGCTTTGAATGTTTGGAGGGAGTTATTTTTGCCTGTTTCATTTCTACTTGTTCAGTCATCACAAATTTTTCAATGTAAGCTATCTCAAAGTTACAGCTTTTGGATTAACAATTTTTTAGTTTGCAGCAGCTAACAACCATTTGAATGGTAGAATTCAGGAACTATTTTAATTTATTTTTTAAGAATTAGAATTTGATTTATTAATTATATCAAATTTTATGGAAAATTAACCTTTTTTTTTTTTAAAGAGGACATTCTAAACGGACAAATTTGGAGCAGAGTGCATTGATGCAGTTAAAACTTAAAAGGCAAAGGCAGTGTGATGAAGACAGCCACCATTTACGAGCAGCATAGCCAAGGACCACGGTGGCCCAGTGGTAGTGCAGTGTCAGCCTGATTTTTTGACCCCCTGAGTCTTCAGGTCAGGACCACTTCCTTTCCGTCTCACGCACACTTGGCTCAAGAGATTGGCACATTTTTACTTGATACCATTGCCATATGCTACTTTGTTAAAAGACGAGAATTATGATTCCTTCTCTTTGAAAGGATAATTAAATAAATAGAAAAGCAAAAACTTATCCTTCTTTTTTTCATTTTAGGCCAAGCCGCTAGGGAAGAGGACTTTTTTTTTATCATTTAATTTAAAATTTATTTTATAAAATTAGCTGTTAATTTTTGAATAATATTTTTATAAATATCAAAAGTAAACGCTATATAAATTAACTTTTATAAAACGGGACTTTAATTTTATAAACTAAAATTAGCGTAAAAACGTCACCTTAATTTTTACAAATTAAAATTCGCGATTAATGTTTTGACTATTTAAAATGTATTTGTCGTCGAAAATAAGCTCAGAGTAGTTTTATATGGAGTTTTTATTTGAGATTTGAAAATGAAATTTATTTTAAAAAGCTTCATCTTAAATTTAAAAAACAATAAATTTTTATTTAATTATTTTTAATGATTAAGCCATGTTATATTTTTTTTAAAATAATTTCTAATATAGTAAATACTTATTTTAGTGTAATATTTGGATGTGGTAGTAGTATCAAAATATTTGAACTTTCTTGTTTTTAATGTTAGGTGTGTTTGATTGGTGAATCTCTGTTGCCCTTTTAATTAGGATCGTCAGACGATAAATGAGAATTTTTTTTTTTTGTTCCATTTAAATTCTCTGTTCCTTTATCGTTGTTTATAAATTCTATCATGCCCAAGTTTCTTGTGCCAAGCACTTGTTAGGCCAGATTCAATACATTTGAAATTATCGTTACTTTATAAAAAAAAATAGATTCAAATTTTACAAAATATTTAACTTCTATAGCAATTTTAAAAGGCTTAATACATCGATTGCTCTTGCTCTCTGTATTTATGTAAAAAAAATTTTGACTACCTTAATTTTTAAAATGATCTTTTGGGTCATCAAACTTTTTTTTTCTTTCAATTTATGCATATTTGGCTAGAGACAAATCGCTTGAGTGCAAAACATACGTGCTGATGTGGAAAAAGATTAGTCATTAAGCAATGCATCAATTATAGAAAAAAAAACGAGTCTAAAAGGTTAAAAGATTATTTTGAAAATTAAGATGATCAAAAGATTTTTTTATACAGGTACAAGGGATGATAGGAATATTCAGCCATTATTTTATAGATAATGTGACATAAAAAATCTATCACATGAGATAATTACGTGGAAAAAAAATCATTGTTTAGCCAGTGCATAAATAAAAATAAATAAATTTAAGGGTCAAAAGGTCATTTTTAAAATTGAGATAGTCAAAAGATTTTTTTTTGCATAAGTATCAGGTAATCTATGCATTTAATCGATGATGTGTTTGTCATATTATGCAATCTTAATAAATTTAACTCGAGTGTATATAACACTATAATTTCTTATGTGGTCATACGTGAATAATTTATAAAATAATAGGTTTAGAAGCTAAAAAATTATTTTAAAAATTGAGATAGTCAAAATATTTTTTTTATAAATATAAAGACTAATTTATGTATGGATAAGTCCTAAAAGAATAAAAAAAAAATTTAAAACTTCATGGATTCATCCCTTTGTTTTAACTAAAAAATCGGATATTTGTACCCAATGAATGGTTTCTTCCAAAAGCCCAAACCAGACAACTTGCTTTCTTTTTTATTGAAATTTGGGCCTTTTTCATGTACAGGGCAACTGTTACTCTGATGGGGAGATAAAAGAAGGACTGAGGACCTACCCTCTTTAACCCTAACCCACACCCCATGTGATGTTGGTTCTATGCCACCCAGTAGAAACAAGCCACGTCGCAACTTAAGGTCTGGCAGCCAGGCCATAAAAATACCATTCGCTTTCATTTTCTACTATTGGTTGGACTTTTAGTCCAAAAGTAGGTGCAGTTGCCAACCATCATCTCACCTAAACAAACCCCTTTCCACTTTCCACTTTCCACTTTCCACTTTCCACACACAAGTGAAAAAAGTTTGTCTTCAAAATTAACTCATTACCTAGAAGATAAAGCAATAAAGCATCTCGGTCCTTCCATGCTCCCTCTTCTTTGACACGTGCCATCATTTGATTCGGAAAGTGGACGATTTTAACTATTTACTGTCTACCTGCCTCTGGATTTTACCATTGGTTGTCCGCTTCATCATAACTTTGACAAACTGGAATTATTTTTCTCGTCAGGGAAAGAATAAATTCTATAAGTGAGGTTTCTGAGTATGATTTGGTAACACTTTGATACACTCATTCAAGATAGAACCAAAATTGTTAATTGAATTATGAGTTAGAGGTCTGATATTTAATTTGATAATAATTTAGAAAGTATTTTTTTTTTTTTTTATCATAGAACTCATTCTTTTGCACGCGATCAATTTCCTTTTTTTCCTGTAAATTGACAGTCAAAGGATGTTATTTTGAATGAAATAGCTAAAACATTAATAAAATCTCAACTAGTTTTCAAAAATAAATATTCTCATGTGTTAATTTCTTTATTGACGAAAATCATTGATTAATTAATTATTTTTTAGAAATAATTAATTATTTAATTTTGAGAAATATAAGATTAGAAATAAAATTAGATCTCTAACTAACAAATCAAATTAATTAAGAGATATTTTATGTAGTGTTGAATATTAGTTCAAGATGAAACAATTGGAGAGATCATTCTACAATTTAACTACTCTAACCGTATGATTTTAGTATTGTATTTTTCATCTTATTTTACCCATCATCTTGGAAAACTAAGATTTTGTTTTTAACAATTTACCCATCAAAATATTTTTTATAAATATTATTACAAGTAATTTTTTTTTTTAAAAAAGAAAACAATTAAAGTTGTTTAACGAGTTTCCTAATTATTGTGACTAAGGGCAAATATTGCTAAAAAGATTGCAATAGGACCATCAATTATACTTAACCATTCAATTATTAGTGCAGTTACAATAATTGTAGTAGCTAAAACTCTACTCAACAAAATTAATTGCTAATTGTCTTTAACAATTGTCAATTGTTTAATTAATTTCAAAAACTATTATAAATATTAGGTTATGGCACACTAATAAATGAAAAAAATAACATTTAGAATTAATTAAAACACTAAAAGCCATATGAAATACTGTTCCCAAACATGACCTAACCGCTGCTCACAACTTCACTAGCACCGCAGCGATGATGGCGAAGAGGTTAAAAATTGAGAAAGTGAACATTAGAGAGACTGTTTTACACTGCACAAAGCAATTAAATATATGATAAAAAGAAAGAAAAAAAGAACAGCACTACTCATTAACAATGATACAGAGCCAGACTAATTAATGAACAAAGAACAATGAGAAAAAAAAAATGAAGTAAAAAAAAAAAAAGAAGAAAGAAGGGTCATCATCATAATCCTCTCATTACACACAACAAACAAACAAATAGACAAAAAGAGAGACTAGAGACTAAAGATAGCTACACAAAGCCTTTTTTTTTTTTTCTTTTTTCCTTGTTCTTTCTTTCTTTCTTTCTTTCATTTTAGTTGGTGGGGTTGCTGCGGAAAGATCCCAAAGCTTTGATAGCTGCTGCTCTCAGTATGTATTGATGGTATGCAGCTGCTGCTATTGCTCCAACAAACGGTCCAACCCAGAAAATCCACTGCCCATCCAAAACATAATTAAAAAGAAAATTAAATTAAAGTTACCAACTTTAAAAAAAAAATAAAAATCAAGATAAGCTACTTCTGGTGATGTATATTAAAAGGTACCAACTTCAAAACAGCAATAAATCAAGAAAAACAAGTGACTTACATGATCATCCCAGACTTTATCATTGTTGTAAATAACAGCAGCACCAAAGCTCCTAGCTGGGTTAATACCAGTACCAGTAATGGGTATTGTAGCCAAGTGAACCATAAAAACTGCAAACCCAATTGGAAGAGGAGCCAAAACCTGCAATCAAAAACAACCAAACCCAAGTTTAGATTTGAACTCTTTAACATGAAAGAGGAGAGCTATACTTGGCTATTATATACGGTTGATGACATACAGGAACGTGTGAGTCACGTGCACTCCTCTTGGGGTCAGTTGCGGAGAAAACAGTGTAGACGAGAACAAAAGTGCCAATGATCTCAGCACCCAAAGCGGTTCCTTTGCTATACCCAGTATTTACAGAGTTAGCACCACCACCAAGATGATTATATGGATTCTTCATAAAAGCTTTGACCAACCCTACACCACAGATGGCACCTAAGCACTGAGCCACCATGTAAGCCAAAGCCCTAATTAGTGACACCTTTCTTGCTAAAAACAGTCCAAAGGTCACTGCTGGGTTAATATGACCACCTGTAACCAAAATAAAGAAAACTTATTATTAAACAAGTCTTAAAAACAAATGGGTTTTATTATTTTTCAAGTTGAATGACCAAATCCACAAAGAAACTTCACAAAAACCTAAAACTTAATAAATACCCATTTGGGTACTTTGTAACTTAGAGAAACAGTTTCCTCTTTTTTTTTTCTGTTACTTACCAGATATACCGGCAGTGCAGTAAACAAGGATAAAGATCATGCCACCAAAGGCCCATGCAATGCCCAAAAGACCAACTCCACCACATGGATCAGTTTGTTTCTTGTAGCCAATTACAGTGGCTACAGTTATGTAAAGGAAAAGGAGAGTGGCTATGAACTCAGCTATTAGAGCTCTGTAAAAAGACCAGAGCTTGATTTCAGCCATGTCAATCAGTGGTGCTGGTGGTGGATCAACATAATCCTTTCCATGGGTAGTTTGCGTTTCTTCACTTACTTCCTTGGCCATCGACTTCTTTCTTCCTTCTCACTCTAGAAAACACAAGAGCTTCTCTCTAGTGAGGTTAATTGCTTTGTCTTTCTCTTCTCTCTTGGAACTGTGGTCTTTGATCTATAGGCCACTGCCCCTTATAAGAATAGAGAGAAGGGTAGGAGAGAGTACGGTGCATTATTTGGATAAGACAAGGGCATGTTTGGAACAAAATAATATTAATAAAAAAAATATATTATAAAAAGACGATTGCAATACAGAGAATTTCCCAGAAAAAGCTGGTTGCAAAAACTGTCACCATTTGCATTATTTTACAATTCACCAGTGTTTAATAGTTTGATATTAAAAATTTTAATTTTTATAATATGTCAATAAAAAATATATGATTTTTAGGGTTTCTACAAATAAATTGTTTAAAATTATGCATAAAAGCACAGTTGAGACTAAGTATCAAAGTACTTTGAAAAAAAAACATGGTTTTTAATTTTACAACAATTACTAAATATATATTCAATAATTGTAACATTTTATATGACTTTTAATAAAATTTATTAAATATTAATGTTCATATTTTGAACCATTCCATATACATTTAATAAGTATAATTTTATAAATTCAAATATTTAATAAATATAAAATTTTAAATTAAAGTATTTAATAGTTATAATTTAATGAAATGATGTTTTCAATAGTTAGAGGTGCGACTATACTTTCTTTTTATAAAAATTCAAGCACTAATTTATGCATTTTGCGAATTAAAATTTCATTAATCCAAAGTTAGAAATTTGGAAATAGGTAGGATGAAAGTGCATAATATGATAACTTAAAAGGATCATTTGACAACCAACCCAAAGAGGGCAGTAGAGAGAGAAAGTGGAGGGTGGGACCCAAATTGGACAGATAGACCATGTGAGCTTAATCATCTGAGGGGGCTCAAGCGTCAGCCTGGCATCCAACCCAAAAAGCCACCCTACAACGGTTATTTCTTGTCTGTTTCTCTCTTTGCTTTTTAGTTTTGTTTTTTTTTTCAATCGTAATTTCCAGTGTTGTCCCTTTGCTTCTATTTAATTTGGCTTCCGACCCCTTCCTTGCTACATATTCTAGTCCAGCTCAGTCTTACTGTGCTTAGGTTCGTACTTGGTGTTTCTTGCACTTTGCGTTAGTACATAGCTAACAGGGTTTTCGTTCTGCGGTTTTAGTTTGATTTCTCGTAACTAAAATGATTTTATGGTTTGAACTTTGAAATTGGGACTTTGTCTGAATTCTTAACCATTTGTTCCTTTTTACTTTGTATTTCCATTGTTGTACTTTGTTAGTGAATCTACATTGAGTACATGGCCAACCGTTTTAGGCTCCATCTCTCTTCACTCGCAAATCCTGTCGTTTGAATTCAAGACTGGCCTAGTTCTCATTCAATCCTTGACCGTTTGTTCATCCTAGCTAGGGATGGATGCCGTACATATATTTTAGATTCCATCCATATAAATAATTATAAATAGATTTAAAGTAAATACGAGCAGTGAAACTATTTATTATTCATAGTAGAATTAAGTAAGATATGAATATATATTTATGGATATTTTCTACATATTACTGACTGTATTAAATGATGAGTTTTATCATGAGTGTCTCAGATTCCTTATCCGGTATCAAAGCACTTTCATTTATCAATATTGAATTCTTCATTTTTTATTTTTAAGTTAAAAATTGAATCCTAAATCGACCGTGAGTAAACAATAAATTAAAACTTAATTTTCAAAAAATTAAAATTTAAGAAATTTAACACTTCCATTAAGTTTTTCCATCAACCGCGTATAACATATGTGATTGTAATTATTTAATTTTTAGTTAAATAAGAGTTTAATTTTAAGAAAAATAAAAGTTTAAAGACTTAATAATTATAAATAAAAATTATAATGTAATATAATTAAGATTTTATTATTATATTTAGTGATGTAAATTTATGAAATATAATCATCTTTTTTTTTTGTAAATATATAATGTAATTAGTACACCACTACCATTATCACCACCAATAATTACACCATCAACACGTATTGGTTGTGGTGATGGTAGAGCAATAATACATGGTGGTGGTGGTGGTTGTGATGGTAGAAAAGTGATGGTAATGGTGGTGACGATGGTAGTCGAGGTGATGGTGGTGATAATAGAATCGTGGTGATGGTTATGGTGGTCAACATTAGTTGTGGTGATGGTGGAGCGACAACGATAGTGGTGGTGAAACATCAATGGTGGCTGTGGTGATGTTAAATAATCTAGAATTGTAGAGTTTTAATTAAAGTTGCTTAATATAATTGGTATTCTATTTACTTGATATAATGGACAATACATATGTTTTTTTATATAGTGATTATTATATCAATTTAAGTGATGAAAATTATACATATAATATGCGTAATCTCAATTATATTATACTATTAAAAAGAGTCTAATTAAATAATGCAAGTAACCATCTCACATAGTTCTCATTTCATTACATGGTTAATTATATGTTAAACGAATTTGAAATAATACTATTAGTATTATGGCTATAACATTTTGAGCTTTCTTATTCTAAATTATTTCCTTTGTTCTTATGAGTGGAATAAATCTAACATATTTGGAAAAAAGTTTTTACTACAAAACAAAATTTGAAAATTCTGTATAGATAAAAAAGATTTTTTTGCATGTCATTTGAATATGGTAACTTGCTAAACAGGTCATAAGGTTATATTTTTTTTTTTTACCTTTTTTTCCTTTCTTTTTTTAAGCTTTTAGAAAATAATTTTTCTTCCTAAAATGCAATGAACCATTTTAAGGTTTTTTTTTTTTTTTTTTTTTGCATAACACTAAACTAGTATGAGATATTTCTATTGATTTCAAGTGAAATGGATGTTTTTTTTTTTTTTTAGTCAAGTGAAAATGGATGATTAAAACATATTTTAATATAAATTGTAGGGTATTTGAAATTATATTAAATACAATAAATAACATTTTAAGATAATTATTTTTATAAAAATCTATAAACGGTCTTGATATAT
>CANUEP010147530.1:0-27329 GCA_947857235.1 Jatropha podagrica | reverse complement strand
ATAATCAAAATTCTAACAATTAACCACAAATATATAAAAATCCAACCAAACAATTGTTCAAAATTCTAAAATCAATCAATTATCACAATACTCTAATTAACTAATTAATTATTGAATATTAACTAATTAATCAAATAAATTCTGTAAATGGTAAAAATTAATACCAAATTCAATTATCACAGTCCCAAAATCACAATCGGAAAGCGTGAGAGGAGATGGGTGGCCGAAATAAGCAAGCTGAACTTGCTATGGTGCTGGGACGGTGGCCAGCAGGAGAGGAGCGACTGGAGGTGCAGTTGGGTCTGGTTCGCGCGTCAAAGGAAGGAGCTGCTGGAGCTGGGTTGCGCGATGGAGGAGGAGGAGCGGTGGTGTAGCTGCTGTCGCAGTGTCGCTAATGCTGCTGGTGGCGGTACTGGCAGCTTGCAGGTGGCTGGCGTTGCGCAGAGAGGGGAAGAAAGGAAATGGAGAAGGAGGGGCTGCTGCTGCCTTGCGCGAAGGAGAGGACCGGAGATGGTGGTGCTATGGTGGGCAGCAGTGCTGCTAGTTGTTGTGCATAGAGAGGGATGAAGGTCAGCAAGAGAGTGTTGAGAGTTAGAGGGAGTTGTCGATGGAGAAGGAGAGAAGGAGAGGAAAATAAAAAGAAAAGAGAGAAAAGAAAGAAAAGAAAGAAAGAAAAAGAAAAAAAAAAAAACAAAATAAAGTTAAAATTATTAATAGAAACAAACCGTCCGTCAATAATTTATCAGAGAGAAAAAAATAATAACGCACAGTATTTTTCAAAAATATCCGAATCGGGTCTAATTTTAATTAATTCGGTCCAATAAAAAAAATTGACCCGATTTTTATTCGATTAACGGTTATTTGATTAATTTTAGGGCGAACCAAAATGGTTTTCAATCTCGATAATATTACGTAGCGTAATATTATTGGCTAATAATTTAATAATTAAATTTAAATGAGAATTATTTTGAAATAAAAATTTCGAGGTATTACAATTCTCTCCTCCTTATAAAAATTCGTCCTCGAATTTTAGAAATAATAAGATAGGACGATATACAAGTAAGGAATATACAAAATAAACCAAGTTCAATTATCAACAATGTAAAGCCTCTCACTCAAAATGAAAAAGATAGGGATATCTCTCCTGCATCTCCGCTGTCACTTCCCACGTGCACTCCTCGACATAATGGTTTCTCCATAAAACTTTAACCATAGGAATCTCTTTAGACCGTAGCTTACAGATCTGAAAGTCGAGAATTTTGACAGATACCTCTTCATATATCAGGTCTTCATTCACATGAATCTGTAGAGGTTCCAACACATGCGATAGATTAGATATATACTTGTGTAGTATGGACACATGAAAAACTGAATGAACGTGAGAAAATTCATTCGGTAGGTCCAATTGATAAGCTACCTCTCCAATTCTAGTAATAACTGAATAAGGTCCAATGTATCTCAGAGCTAACTTTCCCTTTTTGCCAAATCGAAGAATTCCTTTCATAGAAAATACTTTCAGAAAAACCAAATCGCTCTCTTGAAATGTAACCTCTTTATGCTTAGGATCAGCATAACTTTTCTATTTGTCAAAAGCAGTATTGATTCGATCTTGTATAACAGGTACCTTTTCCGATGTAACTTGAATCAATTCAAGTCCCACTAGTTGCTTATCTCCTATTTTCTTCCACCATATAGGTGATATGCATTTCTTTCCATATAAAGCTTCAGACGGTACCATACCTATACTGCTTGATAACTATTGTTATAAGCGAATTCTGCTAATGGCAGGTGTGAATCCCAATGTCCATCGAAATCTAGTATGCACATTCGAAGCATATCCTCCAACGTCTGAATCATTCTCTCAGAGTGTCCATCAATTTGTGGATGAAAAACTGTGCTGAAATCGAGTCTCGTTCCTAGAGCTTTCTGCAAAGATTGCCAAAATCAAGAGGTGAACTGCGTTCCTCTGTCAGAAACGATAGAAAATGGAATACTGTGCAGTCGTACTATCTCTTTAATGTAAATCTTTGCTAATCTGTCTGCATTATATGCAGATCTCACTGGAATGAAGTGAGCTGTCTTTGTAAGTCGATCCACTATTACCTAAACTGAATCATAACCTTCGAGTGTCTTCAGTAAACCTATCACAAAATCCATAGTGATTCTCTCCCATTTTCATTCCAGTATCGGTAATTGTTGTAGTACTCTTGTAGGTCTTTGATGTCCTGCCTTTACCCGTTGACACGTAAGACATCTTGATACAAATTCAGTCACATCATTCTTCATTCCTGACCACCAATAGTTATCTTTCAAATTTCGGTACATTTTAGTAACACCAGGATGTATACTATAAGCGGCACAATGAGCTTCATCCAAGATCTCCTTTCTAAGACCATCAGCATCAGGTACACATATTTGTGTATCATTTCTGAGCACTCTTTCACCGTCTATGACAAAGTTTCCAGACCCACCTATAGCTACTTCTTGCAAAATTTTCTGCAATTGCGGATCTCTACTCTGTGCAACTTTAATCTTGTCAAATAACATCATCCTTACTCTGAAATAAGCTAACAGAATTCCTGAAGTAGGAATTTTCAATTCAAGATTTCCATCAAGCATTCTGTGAACATCCCAGACTAACGGTCTCCTTTCTGCTGAGATATATGATAAATTCCCTAGAGATTTTCGGCTCAAAGCATCAGCTACAACATTAGCTTTCCCCACATGATACTGAATAGTACAATCGTAATCTTTAACATCAGTAAAGATTTCACATGAAACACCATAAAGATAATGTCTCTCTATTTTTAGTGCAAAAACAATGGCTATCATTTCTAGATCATGAGTAGGGTAATTCTGCTCATGCTTCTTTAACTGTCTAGAAGCGTATGCAATAACTCGACCATATTGCACTAAAACACATCCCAATCCTACTCTGGAGGCATCACAAAACACAATGTATCTCTCGTTGCCAGATGGTAAAGCCAATACTGGTGCAATAGTCAGACATTCTTTAAGCTTCTAAAAGCTCGTTTCACATGAATCACTCCATATAAACTTGGCATTCTTCTGAGTCAGCCTTGTTAATGGAGTTGCAATTCTGGAGAAGTCTTGCACAAAACGATGATAATAACCAGCTAAACTGAGAAAACTTTGAATCTCTATAACAGTAGTCGGTCTAGGCCAGTTAACAACTGCTTCAATTTTCTTAGGATCAACCATAATACCATTCTTAGATATCACATGACCTAAGAAATTCACGCTCTCTATCTAGAATTTGCATTTGGAGAACTTAGCATACAGTCGATCTTCTCGCAAAGTCTGTAACAAGATCCTCATATGATATACATGTTCTGTTGCAGTTCTGGAATATATCAAAATATCATCAATGAACATGATCACGAACTGATCGAAGTAGGGCTTAAACACACGATTCATCAAATCCATGAAAGCCGCTGGAGCATTGGTGAGTCCGAAGGGCATAACCAGAAATTCATAGTGGTCATATCTAGTTCTGAACGCTGTTTTAGAAATGTCTTGCTCTCTAATCTTCAACCGATGATAACCAGACCTCAAGTCGATCTTTGAAAAATAGACAGCTCCCTGAAACTGATCAAACAAATCATCAATTCTGGGAAGTGGATATTTATTATTTATCGTCACTTTATTCAGTTGCATGTAATCGATACAAAGACGAAGAGAACCATCTTTCTTCTTCACAAAAAGAACTGGAGCACCCCAAGGTGAAGTGCTGGGTCTAATGAAACCTCTATCTAGCAACTCTTGCAACTGTTCTTTAAGTTCTTTCAATTCTGCTGGTGCCATTTGGTGAATATTTACGATGTGAAATAATGTGCTTTGTATCTGAGTGAAAATTAGGACGACGTGTGTCACTATGGATCAGTGGGTCAAGTATGGGGGGTCGTATATATATATATATATATAATGAAAATTGGCCGGGGCTCAATAGGTGGATTTGTGACGTCACTGACCAATTTTCACATGTTGTGAATATTTGAATGTGAATTATTTAAATGTGCTAATGTTATGACACGTGCTTGTGGAACTGTGTCCATTTCATATATTATGAAAGCATAATGCATGAATGTGTGGGTTTGCATTATTTATTATTATTCACTGAGTTTAGTGAAACTCACTTCCATCCATAAATATTTTTCAGGAAATAAAAGAATTGCTGGTTCTTAAGAGTCTGCTTCTTTCTCTAAAAAGATTCAATAGTTATTTCCATCTTTAAAAATATTAATATGAATTATTTATTAAGTTTGAGACATTCTACATACTTTATTCAATTCCGCATTTAGGATGCTAAATTGATATTGGTTATGTAAAAAAAAAATTATTATGTGCTGACAAATAATCTATGGAATAATTGTTTTGAAAATTTTAGAAACTATATGTTAGAAATAGTTTGACCATATTATAACAAATAAATATTTATATGAAAATCTATTTTTATTAAATGGATACAGGTCCGAGCTATGAATTATATATGTGATATTGAAGCTAGGCCAGAAATGATATTAACTGTTTATTGAACAATATCATAACATGGGCTTACTATTTTAGAGTCAGATGACAATAAAGATGTAGTATTATAGTTTAGGCTTACTACGGGTCTCGAAGGCTTTAAGCTTATCTACATCCTAGTGCCAGTCTGGCCCACGATTTTGGGTCGTGACATCTTTTAAACCTTGATTCTTTTCAATAATTTCTTACTTGATCTCATTGCTATTACTTTAATTCTTTCATTTTCAAATACATTCTCTTTTTATACTGTTTAAATAGTAGTAAGTTAATATAATTTTGATATTTGGACAAAAATAATCTTAATGTTTGAATAATAATAACTCAAATCTGTATCGAAAGATATAAATATGAGAATTATTTGAAATAACAAACAAAAGAGGGAAAGGATCGAAGGATTATTTGAAAAAGACAAAAAACAAACAAAAAGGTAAAAGCGGTCCACCCGAGGAAAAAAATTAGAAAGCTTTCACATTTTAGTTTGATGTATAAGAAGTATTGAGTTTTATAGTTTGTACCTGTGTTTAGACATTTTGGACCGATTTTTAATGGAAGCAATTCTAAATTTTGGAAACACAAAAACTTAGAGGTAGACAACCAAAACGGTTATTTTAATTGAATAGTCGAAGATGCATACATCACATTTTTAGGGTCGCGGATTGAAAGTCTACAAGCGATATGCGGTGGGAGAGTAGGCAGTACAGTTGATCAAAATTAAACAACCTTGTACGCTAAGAGTGAAAAAATAATAGCAAATCAACGCATTGAATAAATAGATTACGTGCAAGAAAACTTTGTCACATCAACAAATTAGGGCTTTTTAAGCGAAGAAGAATGCATTGTTTAAATAATATATATATATATATATAGGATTACCAGTCATAAATTATACAATCCAATACAGATAAAGGTCAACCTTTAATGGCAACAGATAACCACCCAATACCAAACCATCTTTTCCTCTTTCATTTAAAACCTTTCTCGCCATTTAAATCATTTGCTCTACTCTTTCCATACATATATAACACAGAATAACACACACACATACACAGAGAGAGAGAGAGAGAGAGATGGTGAACCTTGTAGCAGCTCAAAAGCCCGTATTGCATGGGCTAATGAAAATGGCTGGTGTGAAACCACATGCACTAGAGATTGAGCAAGGCACAGTAATGAACTTCTGGGTGCCAGTTGAAACCGTTGAGAAACCAAAAAAAGGTCAAAAAATAAACAAGACCCAGGTTTCCTTATCTAAACCAAATAAACCTGTCGTAGTTCTAATCCATGGTTTCGCAGCTGAAGGTATTGTTACATGGCAATTTCAAGTCGGTGCCTTGACAAAAAAATACTCTGTTTATGTCCCTGACCTTCTGTTCTTTGGTGAGTCCATCACCGATAAAACGGACCGGTCACCGACGTTTCAAGCGGAAACGTTGGTGAAGGGTTTAAGGAAGTTAGGAGTGGAGAAATGTACAGTGGTGGGTTTTAGCTATGGAGGGATGATAGCATTTAAGATGGCTGAGTTGTATCCTGAGTTGGTGGAAGCCATGGTTGTTTCTGGGTCCATCTTGGCAATGACGGACTCGATCAGTGAAACAACACTAAGTGGGCTTGGGTTCCAATCTTCCTCAGAGCTTTTGTTGCCTAATTCTGTCAAAGGTCTTAAAGCACTACTTAAAGTTGCTGCTCACAAGAAACTCTGGTTTCCTGATCGCCTTCATAAAGACTTTCTTGAGGTTTGTTTTGCAATTTTCCTATTTCTATTTTTTTTTACCAATTAGTGTATCTTGTGTTGCATATATTGTGTATTATTTTTTAATCCATCAATTACATTAACTCTGTTCTATAATACTTTGCGGTTTCAAAAAGTAATAAATTTTTTTTTTCATATTTATCCTTTGTACATTATGAATAATTATTACTTATCTTTTCTTTAAATTAATATCAAATCAAAGATAATATATTCAATTTATTCAATAATTTATTATAACCGAGATAAATTCAATATTTTTATTAATGGTAGAGCTTTATTTTGAAAATTTAATCAATCATAAAATTTATTGATTTTATTTTTATTAAACTATTTATTCCTTCTATTAAATTGTTCAGTGAAAGGATCAAGTAACACAATACATAGATTACATATTATTAAATTTTAAAAGTAAATGTCTGTTTTTAAACATACATAATAGAGAAACTACATAGCAATTCACTCTTTTAGGTGTTTTTATATATATTTCACTAGTAATTAATGGAAATATAAAATAAAATAAAAAAAGCAAGAGCAGTTGCATGATTATGAACATGCCAGTCTCACGGAATAGAGAAATAAATGGCGTTAGGTAGAACATCCAGTATTAGCACCCATCACAAAACCTTACTTGTGAAAAAAAAAAATTCTATGCTATAAAATAGCTTTAAATATTTAATTAATAATAATCAATTTCCAAAATAAAAAAATTTAATTAATAATAGAAAGAAAATATTAATAAAACACATTAAAAATATATGTAAAAAAATAATGTCAAATTAATCCGATCAAATTAACAAAATATTTCTCAAAGAAATATTGTAATTTAATATTACAATATTCAAATTATATTAAAGGAAAATTAGGTTAAAAAAATTTCCTTGCCTCTCTTTGTATTACTAATGTTTCCGTTGTTCCCTTTAATATTTTATTCTTTTTGCACACCAAGGGCTCTGTTGTTTGGTAATTTTAATTTTAGCAGCTTAGTAGATGTTATTAGCTGTTGTTATAGTAGCTTTCGGCTGTTTTTCTAATTGTTAGCAGTTAGATATTAGTCAAAATGTTAATGAAGATAACATTTTATGAAACATTATCTCAAATTCTAAATGTTAGGATATATAAATAATACTATTAAGCACAATAATTAATTAAATCAGTATTTTAACCCAATCAAAAAATTAAATACTGCTCTCAAATGATTTTACTGAACAGAGTCCAAATTATAATCTTGTGGTAAGTACATTAAAATTTACACCAGTTGAAATTCCTCATTTTCCCAATACTACCGGGTATAGTAAATCCACTAATTATTACTGTCAAGATTCAAGAAATATCAAAACATTTAAGAATTTCCTTTAAAAAAGAAGTTCAAGAATTTTAAATATATTTATAGGTGACCTAAGTTATAACATACAGCTACTTCTGAGTATCAAAACAAACGCAAAGCAGGATGTGATGATGATAGCGAAACATTTTACTGGTCAAAAGAAAAAAAATTAAAAAATTTTCTAAAAAAAAATTTCTAAAATTTTCTGAATTCATACAAATCGAAATGGATCGGTTTGATTCGGTTTAGCTCAAATTAAATTTGTACGAATTAGATAAATCAAATTTCTCTATAAGAAAAATTAAATCCAATCAAATCGTTTGTAGTAGTTTAATTCTAACAAATATAATTTAATTCTGCTTGAAACTGAAAAACAGAACATGTCATACCAAAGTGGTTGAACAATTTATTAGTTTTGTTGGCTTACAATAATTGCATTGGTACAGGTCATGTTTACCAACAGAAAAGAAAGATCTGAACTTCTAGATGGATTAGTCATCAGCAACAAGGACACCAACATCCCAACATTCCATCAGGTACTCTTGTCCGTAGCCAATTATTTTGTCATTTGTATTTTTTTTTCTTTTTATTTATAAAATAACATTATGAGATAAATAACGAGGATAATCTTTCATTTACTCATTAAATCGGTGAAAATTTCTATAATCAAAAGGATTTGAATTGAGACTGAAAAATGAGATGGACCATGTTTAATAGACTATTTATACTTTTTTTTCAGTGGTTTTTATATTTGATATATCACGGATCATTAATGCAAGTTTAACTCCATTATATATCTTGCAGAGAATACATTTACTGTGGGGTGAAAACGATCAAATCTTCAAGTTGGAACTTGCACAGAACATGAAGGAGTATGCTCAACAATATTTACAATTATAATATCAATAATTTCATTCATGAATATACTGTATTTATTATTAAACAAATGAATAAATAATTGAATTTGAATAATTTTTTATTCTACATTATTGAATTATGTGAGGGAACTGAGAAGAGTTTATAATTTGATGACAGGCAATTGGGTGTGAATGCAACGGTGGAGGGAATAAAGAAGGCAGGTCACTTGGTCCACCTGGAACGACCCTGCGTTTACAATCGCCTTCTCAAGCAATTCCTCAAGTCCCTGCACGATGGAAACTGACATTCTGCTTTGCATCTTTCAGTATAACGTTACTGCTTTATGCAAAATTTATATTTCTTACCATCCATTGCTGAAAGAATTAAGTTCTATAAAAATAAATTCTACCACATTTTGAGAAACTCATTAAAATGATAAATGAGATTGAAAAAAAATATATATATCATTTTGCACAATTATGACTATCTTTTCTCTCTTTGTCCCTTTTATTTGAGTTTTAACACAATGTATCATATTTGCCACCTTTCCATCATAAATATTTGCAAAAATTTGTAAAATCTGATACCAGAATTTTAATTGTTTTGTATTAAAAAATGAAAATAAATATGAGTATTAAGTTTAGAGAGGGGTGAAAAAAGCAAACAATGTTGCAAATAAAATTGAAACAATCAAATAAATTTTACACAAAAAAAGTTACATTCCATACGTGATATATTAAATACACTAAACAGAAATATTCATCTGCAAATGAATTCTACTCCATTTGGAAAATGAAATTTTGAAATGAACGTAGGTAGTGAATTTACACATTAAGTATAAATCCAAAACCACCCTTATTTCAAATAAACACTTAAACAAATAAAATTCATTTGCAATCAAAAATATGAACAAGTGTACAGAAAGGAAATAACTTATAATATACAGTTATATTTAGTAAACACAACATTCAGTTGAAAGCAGATCACACAAGCTTTGAGCAACAACTTTCATCTGAAGGATGACTGTATTTCTTCCAGAGTTCTTCCTTTGGTTTCAGGAAGCCAGAGAGACACAAAAACAACAGTAAAAGCAGTCACCAGCGCATAAATGGTAAATGTCCCTGTGAAAGCAAGGTGGTTTGGTTAATTAGACAGCAAAGCAAACACTCAGTGTGCATGTATAACATATTTGCAAATGCTGTTTATAGGCTAAATACGTAAAAATGCCCTTGAATTTTACACGTTTAACCGTGTGGTGTACTAAATTTTTCGAGGGATTTACTCTGCCCTCAACTTATAAAAAAATTGTAAGATTCAAGGGTAAATTCTTTTTATTTAGCCGCAGTTTATGGATCAATTATTCAATGTTCACAGCGTAATATTGGACACTACAAGTTATATTTATGAGTATACATTGAATAACACAGAGATCATTCAATGCATCTGCATGTACACATCCTCTTTCATATATATGTGGAATCCAAAATAATTCATATGAATTCCACATGAATATAAGGTACACTGAAAATTTATATTGAATTAAAAATGCAAATAGTTCATTGCATGCATTGTAGAGAGAGAGAGAGAGAGAGAGAGAGAGAGAGAGACCTCCACTGCTCCAACTCAACAGCAAGTTTGCAGTCATTGTGACCAACCAGGACATTAGCCAATTTGCCAAGGTCGCTACACTACCAGCCAGGCCCTTAATATTAACAGGGAGAATCTGAAATGCAGATTTGACAAAAATGGAGCACGTTATGGCAATCAACTGTATTCAATTATATGTAATGGTGAATCCAGAGAATAAAAAGAGTTATGCCTCCACGGTGCCTTGAACTTGGAATAAGGTCCATGCTTAGGCCATTAGGCATGAACCTCTGCTAGAACTGCTGCTTGACACTAATTGAAGTTCTAGTTCAAACTTGAGCGTAAGGCACAGCTTTAACAACTATGCTTGAACTCAGCCATTTATTCAAATTTATCTATTACGTCAAAGTTTACGAAATGGTAATTGAACCCAAACTATTGATTTTGTTTTTCCAGCAGAAAATAGATTCAGAAGAAATACTCAGGAAAGCAGATTCTTTAATGTCATATAGTTCTTCAAAGTTTAGGACTTCCAGGTTCAAACAATTACAGTTCAGGTCTAATTTCAGACTGGTTGGTAAATGTACTTTAACTCTACCAGAATAAAACTTCAAGTTATAGGCAAGAAACATGTAACATGCATACATAATGCCACAAAAGAATTTGCCCAGATCCAAAGCATGTGTACATGTAGCTTATTCATATATCTTGGGTTGGGAGCTCTTTATTGGAGAAAGAAAATACCCTAAGAGGAGAGTAACTGCGATTATCACTCTAAAAGCTTCAAAAACGGGACCTTCAGCTTGCTTTCTCTGGTCTAACAAGAATGCAGCTGAATTACTGTAAGCAACTGTTTTGAGTTTTCACTTTGTAGGTGCATCTTCCAACAAACTCCATTCACCAATTGGTGAACTCATAAACCTAAATAATGCCACTAGCATGGTCCATGTGAGGTCTAACATCCATTTCATTCTCATATTTACCTGACGGTGTTCCGAGTATTTTTCCTTCCCAAATTAATTTCAATTTTTGGCTGAGTAGAACATTTTTTTCCAACACATCACACAGTAGGATTTTGCGGTTGATTTTGGATTTTCAAGAATTTATGTTTAGTTTAGATTCCAGAGTCATAGTACAGTATGAATATAAAAAAACGAAAGAAGCAACTCTCAACTGTATGTATCAAATAGTTTAGCATAACAAGTCATATACCACAGAAAAAAACAAAGTGCTTTATATGCATATGAAATTATGATTAAGAAAGCAAAATTTTTATACCTCAGACATTATAATCCAAGGAATAGCTCCAAGTCCAAGAGAGAAGAAAATTACCATGGCCTACACAAAAGTCAGTTCATCAAATAGAATGAAAAATTCTTAATATTACATTAAGAACATAAATAGAGGCACCTGCATGTGCATGCACAAAATATAGAGTAAATCATACCACAAGCCCCACAAGCGACAGTATTCCCATAATGCTATATAAACGGGAATCTTTTGAAACAATATCCTGGTATAAAAAATACAGAAGAGGTAAAAAGCATCAGAATTGCCCAGAAAACAAAGCCATAATGCTGGAAAATCAATAATTATTTAGAAATAAGGCTTAGCCAAAAAAAAAAAAAAAAAGAAAAAGAAAAATGTTGCAACATTAATGCTTTTTTTGTAACTTTATTGCAAACTTTAATTTTGGCTATTTTACGCCACACCCTGTAATTTTTGCAATTCTACCACCAATTGATTTCTGGCAAAATTCAACCTAAATTGCAAAGGTGGCAGGTCTAAGTTTGTTATTGTTTTATTAATTTATGTCACTGACTCCAAAATTGAGCATTTCCTTTTACTAAAATTGATGCTTTTTTTTTGAAAAATGTCTTATTAAATCAACTCTTTCACATGGTATGTGATAAAACAAACAAATTAAGACCTGACACCTGAGTAAATTCAGGCTTAATTTCACTTGGAAATGGATTGTTGATAGAATCACAAAAATTTAAAAGGTAATATATAAATTTGCAATATTAAGTCCAAGATAAACTTACAAGAAGCACTAAAGTAGAAGCTTCTATTTTTTCCCCCATTTATTCAAGGCTATATAAAAAATTATTATATATGGCTTTTGTGACATCACAAACCTCTACATAAAAGGCAACTGAAACTAGCAATAAGCTGACAGTCATTCCAGATGTAGATACCTGCACCAAGTGATTTAATTAATTTTCTTTCCTCCAAAAAGAACTTTTTAACAAATCAAAACATTTGAAGTTCGTCAATTTCTTTGAACCTACAACTTTTAACATATACTATAAGTTGCACACTTAAAATATTAACACAAATTTCCAAGTTAGATTCACAAGATTTTTGTTAAAAAAAAAACCCAATAAACGACAATCTAAAATTCATCATACATTTTGAGTGAAAGAAGCAAATAAAAAATAAAAAAGTTATTGTATCTTGAATAATCTAAGTTGAAATATAAATAAAATTTGGGACTAGGAGATAATTAAATACAAAAACTTGTTAGAATATTTTTAATATTATCATTTGTTGAATTAAATATCTAATATCTATAATTTAGTATATTATTTCTTTCTCTTTTCAAATGGAAAAGAAAAGGAGTGGAAAAAAGAGAAGGAAAAAATAATTAAAAGTTCTAGGACTGAACTCCATCAAATTTTAGAACAGAATATGTTGTTGACTTCATTATGCGAAAATTTAGAACCTATTTGTAAAAAATACTAAGTTTAAGGACTACATCTGTGGTATTCACCTTTGATCATTTCCAAAAGTGATGTTTTCTTTCCATTAAATCGCCAAATTTTAAAAAAGATACTCACCATAAGAAGAATCCGGCGACCAGCTTTGTCCACCAACCATGTGGTCACCCCAGTTGCAAGAACCTATAGAAAGATCATATTTAATGAATTGGGCAGAATCCAAGATATTTCCGTTCTCCGAAAATAGTTTCCCCCTTTATTGAACCTTAAGGCTGTAGCAACTCAACCTAATGCCAAGGTAAAAGAAGAACCATATCTTCAAAGTGTACCGCCTCATATCCTACCTGGATAAGACCAAGCCCAAATGTAGCAGCATTACTTGAGGAGATCCCTGTCAAAGTTATAGTCACTTATCAAACATCATCATCATTTGCTACAATAAAAATTGCAGAAGCCACAATATCTATAACAAAATCAAGAGCAATTTCTAATCTTTATGTTCTGAAACTTTCCACCTGCAGGGAGAACGTTGAATAGCAACAAATTAGGAACTTTCCCAGTTGTAACATTTTATTCTAGTGATATAGTGATCTAATATGCACAATCTTATATTTTAACAGTATCATTGATTACATGGGATGCCAAACGGAATAGTCCAACATGGCAAACCAACCATTGAAATTATCACCTTCAAATAGGAGATCATAAGAATGAGAATGAAACAACCTTGCAAACAACAAAGTATTAAACATACTGCTTCTATGCATTTCTAAAATTATGTCTAAAAGTTTGTATATTGTCAAACATAGGTGCTCAAAAAACTTTTATGAATCCAAGGAGCAGATAAGCCAGACTAGCAAGTTCTCGTGGTTTTCATATAAAATGGTATACCAAAGTGAAAAAGCGCAGGTCATACCAGCACTTTGAAAAATGTTACTGGCATAGAACAAAATCCCATTGATACCACTTAGCTGCTGGAGCACAAGTAATCCAATTCCTACCTACAACATAAATTACTATCACACCTGGGAGTTCTAAGCTTCAAAAATAACAAAATATGAGAAACCAATCAGAATTTCAAAACAAACCAGTCTACCATCAAAGGGAACCAATATCTTCTCCGCCTCAGTTCTGCAAACCGAATTGTTGCTCTTTTGCTTGATGATGATACAGATCTCTGCAAAATAAACATCCATAAAATGCTGCTGACTTGGTTTAGATGGTTTAAGGTAAATATGAAACATATCCTTTGTAGCAATCAAATATTTTTTCACCTAAATCTTTTTTCACCTAACTTTGGTTGCAAAGTTCTATGTCTAAGACTCGAAGTTGATATGAATGAAAAGCGAAAAAAAAAAAAAAAGAAAAAAGGAGAGAGACAGAAGTTCATTCTGTATAATCCATACCTTGATTTCATTCACTTCAACAGAAATGTCTGTGTCAAATCCCCGTAAAACTTGCAAAGAGGCTTCAAAATCTTCCATCATCCCCATTTTGGCCTGCCGCCCATCCCCAAATAAAGAAAGAAATAAATTAGAAAAGAAAAAAAGATGATGAACAGAAATTTGACAACATTATGAGATATAAGAATGCCAAATGACCAAAAATTCCAGCTTTCACGAATTACCCTTCCCTGATATAGGAAGGTAAAGGAAAGAGGATGAAAAGAAATTAACATTATGAGATACAAAAAGGCCAAACAACCAAAAGAAACCAATTTTTATGATGAATTTTTAATTCATCCAATCCTTTTAATTTTGTCATCTCTAGCCTGATTTGAATTTTCAAGTTGCAAATTTATCCAAATGGTCAAAATTGACTAGAGAAATAAAACTTCTAATGATGATTAGAATTAAAAATAATTTTGAAATAAACTTTTATTATCCTTTTCCCTCCCCCCATCCCTCCTCTCAACCCTTCTCCCCCATCACCCCCTCACTATACTCTTCCTCTTTCTTTACTTTTTTCCTCTCCAGCTATGCTAATGAAGCTTTAATGAGCGTTGGCTCAGTAGAAAGAAACCAAGTTGTAAGAGAAAATACTGATCCTAATGCTTTTAAAAATTTGACCAACCCATTTCTAATAAGGGGCTCATGTCAATGATCTATGGAAGACGAAAGAAAAGAGCAAAATGAGGAGTTCGCTGAAGATCTAGGCAGCACAGCAAACATGAATTGATGAGGTTCTGTTTTGCATTTCTGGAACATTTCAGAAGTGTTTGGAAAACAGGCTAAAAAATTTTCAATCCTATTTTGTAATTTTGCAAAATTTGAAACATGTTCCTTTCAATCCGCTGCTTAAATCAAAAGAAAACAAAAATTAAAACCTACGCTTTTGAATCAAGAACAAGCACCAAATAATTGAAACAAAAGTGCACAAAACAGACAAGTCAGATCTAACCCATACAAAGCTTTCTTTATTGTACAAAGCTTTCTTTATTGTTAATTCAGGTCTTTCTTTTCAGTTTCTTTTATGGACTAAACACAATCCACCATACTTACAGAGCTTTTGCTGTTTTCATCTATTCTTTTCTGCTCTTGCATTTGCTAAATGATGGAAAAAGAGAAGTGGGGTTTGTGAAGTCTTACGTGCATTGTGCTTAAACAAGAAGTTTCAGTCTCAGATAATTTGGTGATGAGATGTACACTGAATGATGTTTTTTATAGTTAGGTATGTCCCATTGTAGGTTATATGCTTGAAAATAGAAATAAGAAATTGGAATTTTAATATAAAAATGCCTCAATATCTTTTATATTTACACATTTCCATTTCCAATATTTTTGAAAAATGCCATTTCCCAATTTCCGTTTCTTATCACATCCATTTCTTGCTTTCATTTCTATGCTACTTAGCTTTAGGGTGGTTGTGAATATGGATATCTGATGGTGAGGACTTGGGATGTTTAGGATAATTTTAGAGCGTGTTTGAAACTGCAAGAAATCAATGCATAAGAAATACTTACCTACACCGAGGGTATATAACATGTCAATATGATAATAACAAGTAGCAAAAAACTGATATGAGCAGGGTTTTTTTTCATTGAAAAGAAAGAAGGGACAATAAGTCATATCAATAATTTTTTTAAAATATATGATTCACCCTTTGGTTGAGTGCATGAAGCAAGTACCTACACTTACTGTTGGCAAGAATCTTCCTTCAATTTATTTAGTTTGGTAGTGGTAAGTCCCATAGATGAAAGGACCACAAACATCCAAAAGAGTTTTTTATCGGTATACTTACAAAATTGTGTGAATTTTGCTTTTCTTTTTTTTTTTTTTTTTTCCTTTGTCCTATTTCAGTGCCTTAACTTTATTACAAGTATCTGAACTCACAAATTTTTTACAATTAAATGCATGCATCCAAGACATCTTATCATCAAATCAAAATGAATTATTTTATCACATTCTTAGACTTTATTCATTCTCTAGATAGTCACTTCCCTATCTTATTTCATTCCCTCCCATTTTTACTCATTTGAAATAGAAAGAATATCATAAGGAATTTTTGAGATTTTTTTTTTTAAAAAAAAAAAGAGAGATAAGACAATAAAAGGTTCAAAAATGAAAAAGAGAGATAAATTCAATGAACATTTACCATGTGATATTTATTTATTGAGTATAATTGTCTATTTTAATTTTCCAGCAAAATATTCTAGCCAAATACAGTAAATTGAACAGAAGAAAATGGTTGTGTTAACATTTAATTGATAAAATATAAAGTTAAAATACTGAAATAGAAAAACTGTCAAAATTCAAACACCAATTAGAAATCATCCCTGTGTAATCTTATAAAGCTAAAACTTAGAAAAAGCTTTTTCCATGTGACTCACCTAACATTTTTAAAATTGCCAAGTGGGTATATATTTTTATTTATCTCTCTTCTATAAATAAATCATCTTTCAATTTCAATTCCTAATGATTGTTGGAGATAGAGAGCAAAGGTGCAGGAGTTGGGGCAGTGGAGTTGTGTAAGGACAAATGTAATTTAGACACGTGTGACGGTAGTAGAAAATTGTTTGCCAAATTGTGCAAATGCTGGTAGAAACATGGCTCAATATCTGTGGAAACATACAGATATAGAGGGTTCACTTCCAGACCAAGGAGAAATTTTAAACATCACCAAAATAGATTTTTCAGTTTTAGACCAGTAAAAGTGCACACTTTGGCATGTCAAATTAGATGTAATTTATGACCATTCAATTTTAGCCTTGTTGAGTTTTTAAAGATGATTCACTCGAGATAGGAATGAGAGAGAGAAGGAAGGTAGAGAGGAAAGGAAAAAGATTATTAAACTTTACTTTTATATTCTAATAAATAACTAGGTCCCCTTTTTCTTGGATTAAATTATGGGCAGATGACAAACTGGAAATCAATTTCTCAAAATTAGGTCAGGCTAATAAAACTAATAGAATATTACAAAATTGCAATTTCACTTAAATATTGGGATTTTGCTTTTTCTATTTGGCAATATGAAAATGCAACAATGTTCATTACATGAACTAACCAGCCATCGAGGAGACTCTGGTATGAAAAAGAGGCCAGGAATTAATATTGTGCAGGGCAAAATTCCTGCAAATCAAGTGTATAAATCAATTAAACCCATCCATTAATCAAATTATTGAACCAATAACAAATATTCAGTTAAGTTGATGAATATGGAAAGGAAGTTTCCAAAACTTGCATAAGTCAATGGGACAATGCACTGCATCAAGAAACCAATAGGAACTTGTTTATTTTAAAAGTGATTCTTTTTTCCATCTTTTTTTTTTCTTTGGTCTGATAAGGCTTTTTTCATTTGAAGAAGTTTAGAAACATGTAATTTCCTTTGCTACACAAACTTCACCGGCCAACATTAATAATCACTCTTGCTCAAATGTGAACCAAAAACATTGTTTATCCTAATATCATTTGACTTTTTGTCTGAAGCAATACAAGGCTGAAGAGGGATTTCTTAGGAGCTTACCTAACACTGCAAGCAGCCTCCAGTTTACAAAAAGTCCTAATAGATAAGCCAACATTATTCCAAGAGTAACTGAAAGCTATTCAATAAAGAAATTAACCCAATTAATTTGTCAAGTAATGGCACTAAATTATCATGAACTAAAATTTATAAGCATAAATTTAATTAACTTATTCAGTAAGCAGAACTAACCTGGTTAACAGATCCAAGGCTTCCTCTCATGTTCTGAGGCGATATCTCAGCTATATATACTGGTACCTAGAAGAAATGAATCCCAATAATTTTTTAAGAATCTAGTTCCAATAATACCATTCATCTAGAAACACCAGCACCATTTGAGGTGCTAGCTTGAGCACCTTAGAAATCTATACCACACCAGTTAATAAGAAGTTCAAATGATTCATACAGCCTAACTAGTTACTATCCAACTAACTCCATTTTGGGACGTGGTTGTGCTATAAAATAAGAAGGTAGTTGGAGCCAGTTTCAAGCCAGGCCATTGCACATCTATGCAATGCTACAGGGGAAAAATATATAATATGCTGAAGGTACGCTTACCGTGTACGAGATTATACCAACACCAAATCCTTCCAACAACCTTCCCATGAATAAAAATGAGGAATCCTACAAAATAGTAGAAATTACTCGGTGGCACGCTCAAACAAGAAACACAGACAAACAAACAAGTCCACAAGAATCAATTCATCACTTACTTTGGCAAACGATATGCTTAACCATCCAATTATATTAGGAATCGCAGCAATCATCAGAGACTGCAATTTGAAATAAAAGAAAAATGTGGCAATCCATTGGTTAAACAAAAACACGCATCCATTTCTTTCACGTCTATGATTTGTTATGCCATTCCTTCAAATTATGAAAATAACTGACCCTAGCACCATCATTATTAGAAATGACCATATGTTATACCCCTTTTCGGCCCATGTACTCTGCAATCTGACCACTAGCAATAGCTCCAACCATAGCGCCAACATTCGATAAAGAGCCAAACAGAGAAAACTACACAAACAATAAAGTCAAATTTAAGCCAGAAAGAACAAAACCACTGAGAGATACAAAATCAGAATCAAAATCCAAAAAAGTCTAACCTCTGAAATAGAGAGTTTAAGATCTTTGATGATCTCTGCTTGCGTAGGCGAAGAATATCCACACTATAATACGAAATACCAAAAATTCAGAATCAATTCAACTGACATTAAAATGGGAATAACGAAACTTAAGTGCAGATATCCTACGGTAAAACCAAATTGGATAGGACCCAAAGCGACGATGAGGACACAGAGGACGACAGAAACCGCACCATCGCGGATCTGGATGGAGGAGCCCATGATGCTTGATTGCCTCGAGCCCATTTTATACCAACTACCCGTATGAAGGAACGGTTTCCTAAGTCCATCGTCACCTTCCTCCCTTGAAGTCATAGTGATGTTTACAGTTTAAAGAGACTGGTTTCTTTTGGGCAAATTATCACACAGGTATAGGCAATTACAAAGTTCTGAAAAAGAAAGGGTGACTGGAGATGTAGATGGTTTTTTCTGGGTTTGAAACGGTCGGGGCGTATAGGGAGTTCGGAATGGAATATTACCAAAAATAGAAGAAAGATTAGTGTTGACAATGACGATCGTTGAGAGACATGTGTGGGTCGTCGCAAGTGGAGGTGGCGCGTGTTTCATGTTTGTTTAACTTTCTTATTTGTATTTGTATGTGGAATAGGACCGACGATTCCTTGACAGATTATCCATTTTTAAATGTTTACATGGGACCCAATGATGTTCAGATCAGGAGGCCAACTAAGATGGAAGTGGATAGGGCATTTTAGAGTTTTTTGGGAAAAAAAATAAAAAAGGAAAGAGTTGTAAATGAATTTAGAATGTATACCAGTAATAAAATTATTATGGGTGACAGATGAAAGAGGTGTTTTTGAGTATTTTGAGTTTCTATTATCTATATTTAATATGCTTAATCACAAAAAAAAGTCTGAATTTATAAATTTTTTTTTAAATTTGGTCAATATTTTTAATTTTATCAATCAAGATCTTATATGTATTTTTTTTGTCAATTGTAATCTTTGTCTAGAATCTGTCAATGTTGCTGATATGTCCGTTAATGGGGTCTAATTTTTTTATATCACATCCACGTAGACATACCACGTAAGAAAACTAACTAAAAATTTAATTACAAAATTTGAACTTATGAATTTTTTTTAGATTTGACTAATACTTTTGATTTTGTCAATCAATACATGGTATTAAACTTACTTTGTCTTTGATTTTCCTAATTCATATAATTTTGTTAGAAAACCTATTTTATCATTTGAATTTTCTCCTTATCTCTTTTTAGTCATCATACAAATTATCCTCCCGTTGGGGCACATATCTGTCAAGTCAATATCCTCTTTAGGTCTACCAATCTTACTTATAAAAGTTGAGTCTCTTCCCAAATCTTTTTGTCATTTGAACCTCCTTTGGACATCAATGTCTCTTGCATATTAGTCAATAAAGATTTTAGGCCCTACAGAATCAATCTTAAAGGCCTTCCTATATCCCTAACCCGTTTTCTTATAATAGGAAGTACAATCAATAAAGACTTTACCTGAGTGCCATGTCCAATATGCTAAAAATGAAATCAAAATGCTCATATTGAGTTGAGTTCATAACGTGAAAGTTTATTCAATCTAATTACTTTCTTTGAAAAGGAGTAGTCAATTATATTTTTTTTATTTTGAGGGAAAAATTTTGACACCCAAAATCTAATCTTGTAAAACAGGACCTTAAGAGCTACTTTAAATTTAATATCGAAGTATTAAACCGACAATCATAATACTTGCCAATTTAATTTCTTTTAGTTTTACAAAAATAACTTAAAAAATTTTATAGAAAAATTACAAGAATTTTCCCTATATATTCAATATCCAAAAAATATTTAAAACACTTCTATAACCCGTTTACACTTCAACTACATTTCAAAATTGTTTTTTCAATACAATCCAACATTCTCAATCCGTCATCCACCATCTCATAAAAACTCAATATAGATAATAAATTATTTTTTTAATTGAAAACATTTAAGATATTTATTACATACCATAAAATATTCTAACTCTGAACAAAAAAACTATTATTCCAAATATTTAGTTCATAGTATTTTGACTCTAATAAAATATCTATCGTTTTAATTATATTTACATATCACTAGAGTTTCTTAAGAGACTGAAAGGAAAAAAACTAGATTTAAAATTGAATGTCAAAATAGGCCTTTGAATAGTGTGATCTATACTGTGAAGTCTATCCTAAAATCAATAATCTGCGCATGACAAGTCAACCCGCTAAAGATAAAGTTTTGTGATGCTTATTTCTCCATTTATAGCAGCAAAATATAAATATGTAGTTATAACATCACATATTATCATAATACAACATTTTACTATAATTAGACAGATAATCATGGTATAACATATTTCACATGTGTAACAATAATATTCAAAGTTAGCATGCTTAATTAAATTTAATAATCATGTATCATTAAATTAGACATAATCACGTTGTCACATAAATCATTGTATTTCCATAAAAATAATATAATTATTTATTTAATTAATTTATAAAAACTATATTTTTTAATTAGACCTTTAACATTCTTAGAAGAATCAAATAGCAGATAGAAAATTTATAATAAACATGTGGCTCGAAATCCTATATAATATCATATAACTTGTCGGTCAGAATCAAATGATCAAATCCGAAAAATGGGTTCATTTGTCCCTTATAAAATTAGAGTTTGTTAGCTCCTATAAAGTGAGGTTCGTTAGCCTCTATAAGACACGGCATGTCACACATAATAGTAATGTATTCCTATAGCGTGTTATACATTTATACAACTAATAACTCAACTAAGTAGACCATGATCGATAGAATATTTATTATAAATAATTCATTTCATAATTTTTACATATCAGTATTCATAAATATAACGCATGGCCTTAAAATTATACATAATATTTTATTACAGTTTGAAAACATTCTTTGTCATAAATTCTATTTATTCATAAAAACCATACTTTTCCATATTAAATATTTTCATCATAATTTCATATCCATAAATCTTATATTAAACACATAGCCATACTTAATTTCTTATAATTTATACATAATTGTATAATTCCATATTTTGTTCATATTTCATGATAAAAATTCATATCATCCAATTAAACTTATAATTATAACATATTTTCACATAATTACTCATAATTCACTAATAGGTACAAATCTGAAGATCGTGATACAATTCCTATGGCACTAATTTTCAATATAGTATATCACTACTTAATTAATCCATATTCCATTTATTTTCTAATATTTTGCTATCTGAGACCTAAGTGGATCAATTAATTAATTAATTAAGTGATCTAAGATGGTTGGTAAATCCAATATTTTTTTTAACTTATTAAATTATACTACTTAACTACCTAATTAATTTAGTGGCCATAAAATCCTAGATTTACCAATTAAGTACCTAATTAATATAGATGTCACTAATTAACCATTGATCGACTTAATTAAATTACTACTAACCAATTAATTTATTACTACTACTTAATTATCACTAATCCTAATTAGTCATCATCCTAATTAAGGACATATTATAATTTAGTCCTTAAGGTCCTTATTAATTATTAATGGGTACCACTTGGAATAAATAGACCAATGGTATATGAAATTATCCGTAGTCTACAATTAATCCTTTTTAAGCAATTTACAATTATAATCCTTAATTAGTCCCAAATTGCTCTTTAGTCATAATTAGTGCAAATTTACATTTTAGTCATTGGTTTGGGTCCTCAAAGTCTTTCTTTTGTCCAAATACTCCACAAGCTTAGGGAATATGCCTTTTACAACTTGGAATAAATTCCAAATAGTCCGCATCAAATGTATTAGATAAATAGCTTTTTTTGTTATTAATTTATCTTTTATTAAATCAATCAATTAGTTTGTATTTAGAAGTTGTTAGCTAGTTAATACAAGTAGTTAGATAGTTACATAATGGTGGTTACTTGCTTCTTGTATATAAAGCTCTACTGTTCACTAATAAAAGATAAGTTCCATTTCCCTAATTTAGATCTCGTTATATGGTATCAGAGCAAGCTCCTTAGCTTCTTCTACAAGTCAATTGTCTCATTTTTTTTTTTTTTGCGAGATCTTGATATTTTACAGTATTTTCCTTTATTTTCATGTCAATTCACTCTTTCTATCTGTAATTTTTCATTTGCAAATGGCAAATCCAGTTGCTGATCATCTTTAAAACCCTTCTAATCTATATTTTTTACATCCAAATGAAAATCCAGCTGTTCTTGATGGTTTTAACTATCATCCTTGGGCAAGAGCAATGAAAATGGCTCTTGCATCCAAAAACAAATTAGCATTTGTCAATGGAACTCTCGCACAACCTTTAGAGCTCCATCCTATGTTCTCTACTTGGAAGCATTGTAATAATATGGTGATTTCATGGATTTCTCGTTCAGTTTCACTAGAAATATCTCAGAGTATTCTCTAGTTTGATAAAGCAGTTGAGGTTTGGAAAGATCTTCAAGATCATTTTTCATAGGCTGATTTGATTTGTAATGCAGATTTACAGGAAGAAATCTACAGTTTTAAGCAAGGTGGTTTATCAATCACAACTTATTTTACTCAATTAAAAATTCTTTTTAAGAGTTGATGAATTTTAGACCATTTCCATCTTGTACTTGTAAGACTTCATGTTCTTGTGGTGCTCTTGGTGTTTTTCCTGATTACTTGAATAAAGACCATGTTATCAGATTTCTTAGAGGCCTTAATGATCAATTTGACAATGTTAAGACTCACATCTTATTACTAGAGCCTTTGCCTTCTATTAATAAAGTTTTCTCTAAATTTCTTTCGTAAGAAAGGTAAAATGCTTTTACTGTGCAAACTGAAACTAAAGTTTTGTTGAATTGAGTAGTTCATGGTTATTCTCCTAGACCTGGAAATTTTACTGGTACTGGTTCTTCATCCGGAGCTCGAAGCTTTACTATAAATTCTTCTAGAATTGGTAGCTTTTCTAAATTCAAGAATGTAAATTCTCCTGCTTCGAGTAATCATTTTGTTCACCTTACTCATACTAATACTAAACCTTGGATTTTAGATTCTGGTGCTATAAATCATATTTGTACTTCATTAGATCATTATCTTACTTATAAAAGAATAAAACCTATTCCAATTAAACTTCCAAATGGTACTACTATTTTAGCTCATTATTCTGGTATTGTCAAGTTTTCTAATTCCTTTTATCTTGTAGATGCTCTATATCTTCCTTCCTTTCACTTTGACATCATCTCAGTTACAAAATTAATCCTTACCTTACACTGTCACTTACATTTTCAAGATTTTTTTTGTACTATACAGGCCTGGAATACTTGGATGAAGATTGGTTCAGCTAGATTGCATGATGGCTTAGAGAAAATTTATTTTCCCAGTTTTATCACCTATATCTAGTTTAGTTCTTGTTTATGCAATGCTATAGTTTGTTCATCTGTTATTGCTTCTTTTCTAAAGTTAGCTTTATGGCATTATAGGTTAGGCCATCCATCTGTATCCCAATTGCAAATTTTTAATAAAATCATTCCTGATATTTCTTATCCCTCTGAGCATTCTACTTGTGATATTTGTCATTTTGCTAAACAAAAAAAAAATACCATTTCCTGTTAGTAATACTACCACTTCACCACCATTTCATCTAATTCATGTGGATATCTGGGGCCCTCTTTCTATAGTTTCTATTCATAGTCACAAATATTTTCTTACCATTGTTGATGACTTTACTCGACATACCTAGATTTATTTGATGAAAGTTAAAATCAGAAGCTAGAACCCTATTATAATCCTTCCTTTTACTCATTGAAAATCAATTTAATACCTCTATTAAAATTGTCAGAAGTGACAATGTCCAAAATTCATTATGCCTTCATTTTATGCCATTAAAGGTGTCTTACATTAAACATCTTGTCCTACAACACCTAAGCAGAATGGTTTGGTTGAAAGAAAACATAAACTCATTCTTAATCTCACTAGAGCTTCACTCTTCCAATCATGATTACCAAAAATCTTTATGGAATTTTACAGTTGAACACTCTATCTATTTGATTAATAAAACTTTAACTCCTTTGCTCCAGAATAAATCATCACACCAGCTTTTTTATAACACATTATCTGACTATACTAGTCTTAAAGTTTTAGGTTATCTAGCTTTTGCTTCTATAATTCCTCATAATAGATCCAAATTATCTCCAAGATCTCGAAAGTGTGTGTTTCTTGGCCATAGGCTAGGTACAAAAGGTTATCTACTTATGGATTTCTCTTCAAGAGAAATCTTTCTTTCTAGAAATGTGATTTTTGTTGAACATCATTTTCCTTTTACGCATTCTCAGTTTGATTTTGTTGTTCCTCACCTTACAGATACTTTTTTTTTTTTATGGATTATTCCTTTCGTATTTCTTCTCTTTCATATCTTGTCCCAATTTCTCCCATAGATCCTACACTCACAACTCTTCCTATTAACCTTGTCATAAACCTTCCACCCACCAATACATCTATTTCTACCAAACATTCTAGTCAAGTTTGCAAACCTCCTCTTTACTTACAAGATTATCAGTGTAATGCCATCAGCACAAAGATTGCAACTACATCCACTTCACGTATTAAATATCCTATTTCTTCTCATCTTTTTACTTATAATCTTTCTCCTTCTTATTTTCATTTTGTTTCTAATAATTAATCTACCATTGAACCTAAAACCTATAAGAAAGCAGTAAAGCATGAAGTGTGGAGACAGGCTGTGACTGCTGCATTACAAGCTCTTGCACTTAATGACACTTGGATATTGGTGCCATTACTAGAAGGGAAATATCCTATAGGCTGCCAGTGCATCTTTAGAATCAAGTATAATTCTAATAGAACTATAAAAAGGCATAAAGCTCGGCTGGTAGCGAAGGGATACACTCAAATTAAAGGGTTAGATTATTTAGATACTTTTTCACCAGTTGTTAAAATGACCATAATCAGACTTTTATTGGCTACTGCTTCTGTTTTTAATTGACATCTTTAGTAGCTAGATGTCAATAATGCTTCCTTACATGGGGATATATCCGAGGAAGTTTATATGGTCCCACCTCTTGGTTTGGAGAATGTTCCTTCTCATCATGTTTGTAAATTGCAAAAATCCCTTTATGGTCTTAAAAAGGCTAGTAGATAATTATTTTCTAAATTGCAAAAATCCCTTAATGGTCTTAAACAGACTATTAGACAATGGTTTTCTAAATTGTCATAGGTTTCACTTTCTACTGGCTATAAGTAATCTAGTTTTGATCATTCACTTTTTACCAAGTCAGCTTCTTCATCATTCATTGCCTTGTTGGTATATGTAGATAACATTATATTGGCAGGAAATGATTTGCAAGAAATCCAAATAGTTAAGCAGCTTTTAGATCAATTGTTTAAGATTAAGGACTTGGGCTCATTGAAGTATTTTCTAGGCTTGGAGATTGTAAGAAATTTTTCTGCAGTTTTTATTTGTCAAAACAAGTGTGTTCTTGAAATTTTAAAGGATTTAGGTTATTCAGATTCCAAGCCTGCATCCACTCCTATGGATTCTCATCTCAAATTCACAACTACATGAGATCTATTGGATGGTCCTATTCCTTGTAGAAGAATGGTTGGCCAATTGATCTATTTGACAAATACAAGACCTGACATAGCTTTTTTCTTCATCAATTAAGTCAGTATCTTCAATCTTCCACTACTGCTCATCTCAAGGCCTTACACAGGATCCTTAGATATCTTAAAAGTACTCCTAGCCAAGGATTATTTTATCCATCTGATTTAGCCATACAATTAAAAGCTTATAGCGACTCTGATTGGGCTTCATGCATTGATTCTAGGAAATCAATCATTGGCTTTGGCATTTGTCTTGGTAATTCCTTGATTAGTTGGAAAGCTAACGTAACGGACTATTTTTCAGTGTCGTTAATAGTGATTTATCGGTCTGTAAATAGTATCATTGGTCCGGGACTTTATATTATTTCGGTATGAAAAAATTACTATGTGTGTGTAGTATTTTATTTAATGTTTTTGGAGCATATTTGCATGATTTAGGTGGGTAAAAAATATTTCATAAATATTTTTGGAGAATTGTGACAATTAATGAATATTATTTTTAGTGTGGTATATTAAGGAATAAATGAGGAATTATTTTAGTGGAGTTAATTTAATTAATTGGTGGAGTTAAATAATAATTGGTAGAGAGTTAATTGATGAATATTTAGAGCCATTGGATGAGATTACTTAGGACTTGATCTTAGCCATTCATCGGGCATAAAATGGGGAAGCAAAGTTTGACTTTGCTACTTAAAGATTACCATCACTCATCAACACATTCTCTCTCTTCTCCATCTCAATATCCACGCCAACTTCTTCTTCTCTTCTTTCTCCATTTTCTTTCATTTTTCTACCCCAAATTACCACTAAACTACCTAAAACCAAAGAATAGTGAATTA
>CANUEP010147357.1:0-11007 GCA_947857235.1 Jatropha podagrica | reverse complement strand
ATTGTTATTGCTTACCTCAGTTAGCTGGGAATGAACAGTTCGCTTATGCTGATCTATCATCTATTTCTGTAGTCATGGCTCAGGGTCTCACAACAATATCACACGTTCAGCCAAGTGGCAGTTGGTGCTGCCATTGGATCCTTATTCTCATTTTTATGGTATTGGTCATGGCATAACATTGTGCTGGATGCATTTGTTTCCTCCTTGCCAGTTCGTGCTATTATCGTTCTGTCAGGTTTTACGTTCTGCCTAGGCTTTCTTGTATATGTGATTCGTCATTGGCTTAAAGATGAAGAATGAAGAATGGAACCTTTTTACAGGGATGAAAGCAACTGAGCTCTTTTTTCTTTAAGTCCTTTATTTCTTACAGTTAGACCTGACATAGGGATTGTGTAACGTATTTTTAAAGACTTGATTAATTAAAATCGTATAGATGAAAACGACCAAGTTCAAGTTTATGTATGCTTCCTCATAGGCGCAGCTGGAGATTTGTTCATAATTATTATTACGTTTTAGTAGGGTTGTTTAGGAATTTTATATTTTGGCAAGACTGTTTAGCAGTAAGGTTTTGGCCTATATAAGAATATTTTGTTTCTGTTTGAATTAAATGTATTTTGGAATATTTTGTTTTTGTTTGAATTAAATTAAATGTATTTTGGGTGTGAGAACTTAGCTCACATTTGATGAGCTTTAATATATAGTCAAATGCATTTTTTGTATGATATTTTACTGTAGAAATATCTTTGTTACATTACATGGACCGTTGAGTCTATATAAATAAGGATATGTTCAGCCATATTAATTGTTATAATAATTTGTAGTAGTTATAAGCTGTTTTATTTAGCGAAAGAAGCAAGAGGTGGTTGTAGTAGCTAGTCTTAGATACTTATTTTAACTATTTAACTATTACAATGGTTTAAAACAAAAGTATTTGGATGTATGGGTTATAGTTCAATTGGCAGTGCATATTGGGAATGTGAGAAGAGTTTTTGAGTTCGATCTCTACTTCACAGGGATTTCGAGCCGAATTAGACGGTCTAATAATAGATTTGTAAGTATTTAGTAAAAATAGTTATTTAATGTAAAGAGTATAAATGTGAAGGAATACAACTAATTTGTTGTCAAAAGCTAAATGATGGGAGGTCATGTTAGATGAAACACCCTAACTTCTAAACACAATTATAAATATTACATTAACTAATAATATGATTAACGAGTGTTGTTTTGATGCTCAAAACGCGTATTTCGATCCTAGTCAAAACATCGAATCCTATCTTAAAAGCTAATATTGAGTAGGGTGTGTAAAATTACCGATCGGACTGAATTAAAAACGGAATGGATCCATCTTTGTTTGATTTTTTTAGGTGCTTAAAGTAGATTTAGTTAATCAGTTTACTCGATTTGAATCAAATATAATGTTTAATTCAAATCGGTTTCATAGAAATTCATCGATTGTGCCTAAAACCCTTAAAATAACAAAAATAGGTCAAAATCGACCAAATTGACTGGTTCGATTTGAGCAGATTCGATTTAGATGACAATTTTCAGTTTGATTCAATATATTCTCAAAAACATTCTATTCGCACTTTGTGGCCTTGGTTCGGTTTGATTTGGTTTGCTCACCCGTGTTAGTGAGCATTTATTTCATGGATTACTAGTTGTCAATTTATTTTGGATTACAATGGAAGCTGGATTTGATTGGAATACTAATGACTCTTCCTGTGAATTAAAACAATGTTTAGAAACATAAACTATTTCACTATAATTGAAAATTTTTAAAATTGTTATGACATAAGTGGATATTCTATATGGGCTAGAAGTTTGTATTCTTAACTATTACGAACTCTATATTTCTGATTTGTGCAGAACTCTATTAGAGTTTTATTTATGTAACTATATATACGTAGTTTCTCATCAATAATAAATACACTCTCGTATTCTCTCTCATCTTTTACTCTCTATTTCTTCTTTCTAGTTTTACATTATTTTATAATACGCTATCATCATGATTGTTCTACTATGTTCTACTATGATTTTGTTCTATTGATTTGAAGATAGATAACTTATGATTTGCGACAACCAAAGTTAAGATTTAAGTGTTTTGCATATTTTTATCTTTGAAAGCGATCCAAAATCATGGGTCGGACCGGCGCTAGAACCTGGATGAGCTTCAGGCCCCCGAGGCTCGTAGTAAGCATGAACTATCAAAAATCTATCTCTATTAATATCTCGCTTTGAAAACAGTAAGCCCATATTATGACGTGGTCCAACAATCATTCAGTAAAATTCTTAGCCCAACCTCAATATCACATTTGATTCATAACTCGGGCTTATACTCATTAAAATTATAATACATTATAAGCAAAACTTCATCGATCATAATATGGTCAAACTTTTCCTGCAATAATTTCTCCAAATCTCAGAAAGTACTCCACAAGCTATTTGTTAGCACATAATAATATTTATATATCCAAATATCGATTTATCACTCTAACTGCGGAACCAAACAAAATACTTAAAACATTCCAACGTCTTAGATAATTCATACATTAATATTTTCAAAGCTGGTATTAAATACTATATCTTTGCGAAGAAAGAAGCAGAGCCTTTATGAACCAATGATACTTCTACTTTTTGAAAAAATTTATGGAAGGAGGGGGTGAGTTTCACCAACTTAGTGAATAATAATAAATAATGCATGACCACGTAATCATGCAAAATGCATCTCTAATAACAAAATTTATCACGCTGTCAGTCATGCACATGTCATAGCATCAGAATCCACAATTATTTCATCTTCGAATAATCAATTACGTGAAAATTAGTCTGTGGCGTCACCAAAATCCCTGATGAGCCGTCCTCTCATACCTGTGCATTAGGGAACCAAGCCCGCATACCTTGGCGACTGGTCCATTTCTCGCTTGACCAGCCCTCTTATTATTTTTCCATACTCTCTTTTCTTTTTCTTATCATCAAGTGGCCAACCTGTAGTTATTCATATCATATCAATATAAATATCATCAAGTGCACACGGGGGCGCTGATCTCCCATACATGGCCGACGGAATTAAAGACCATACTCACAAACCCATGGTGACCCACTTCATTCCAATAACTCCTTTTCTTTTCTTTTTGCAACTATTCATAAGTATCGTCTATTGCTATTCCTCATCGTTTCCCTCATCAATATTTCTACATCTCAAATTACTTCTTTTTTTTTTTTGGAATTCTTAGTAACAAGTCTTATTGCTTAATAATAAGGGTTCATATTTTCACTACACCATCTCTGTCCTTTCTTCTCTTTAAACAGCTTATTCAATACGTAATTTATAATCTAATTTAATTCTTTAATATTAATAGTCATTAAATTAGACTAGTCTAACAACTCATTTCTCCTGTTGAGAATGTATATCTAAGCAGTATAAACACAACTCCATATATGGGCAACTAATAACAATGATTCCCCAATCACAGTTCTCAGTATTTTCACAATCATATTATAATTATACTCTATATTTATTCCAACTCCCAACTCCAAGTAGTCATAATCAATAACACAATAATATCTAATTTGATGGTAATCCTTATACCAATAGCTAAGTCCCTCATCATAACTGCTAACACCATATATATCTCCGTTCACAATTTACCACATAGTGAATATTCTCATTTATTGCCTGACATTTCCTAATCATAGCAAAAATAAATACTATATGGCAAGTGTTGCACTGAGTAATCAAGTTAATCCATTATCATTCAATGTTCCTCTATCTACAGACCTAGAAATGACCCATGTTTCGATACCAGCAAGTATTGTAATAGACTATCTTTACTGCTTATATACTATACTCATCTTTATTTCTTCTCAAATATAGTTTACCATTTTATGCAATAGGTATGAATTTTCCTGTCTCACAGGGTCTAGTGCGTCCACCATCCCCTTGAGAGGAAAAATCACCAAGATCTCTTCTTTATGTTGGTTACGGCCGATCCCAACAAAAAGAAATTCCTTGTACATACCTATTCCATAATAGTTAAAATGAGAGAGATACAAAAATAGAAGCAAAGGACACTGAAAGAGATGAAATGGAATTTTCTATGTTCCGCAGTCACCTATACCACAATGATCTTATGTTCTGATACCAACTTTTGTCATGACCTGAACCGTGGGTCGGACCGGCACTAGAACCTGAGTAAGCTTAAGGCCCCCAAGGCCTGTAGTAAGCCTGAACAATTCAAAAATCTATCTTTATTAATATCTGACCTTGGAAACAGTAAGCCCATATTATGACACAACCCAACAACCAATCAGTAACGTTGTTGGCCCAGCTCCAATATCACATTTGATTCACAACTCGAGCTTATAGTCATTGAATTAAAATACAATTAATACACAATTCATCGGTCATAATATGGTCAAACTTTTTCTGTAATAATTTCTCCAAATTTCAGAAGAATACTCCACAGGTTATTTATCAGTATACAATAATTTTTACATATCCAAATATTGATTTATCGTCCTGAATGCAGAACTAAACTAAAATATTCAAAATAATCCAACGTCTCAAATAATTCATACACTAATATTTTCAAACCTGGTATTAAATACTGTATCTTTGCAGAGAAAAAAGCAAAGCTTTTATGAACCAGCGATACTTCTACTTTCTGAAAAAATTTATGGAAGAATTTATGGAAGGAGGGGGTGAGTTTCACCAAACTCAATGAATAATAATAAATAATGCATTATCAGACAATCAATCAAAATGCATCTCTAATCACAGATTTATCACACTATCAGTCATGCACATGTCACAGCATCAACATCCACAATTATTTCATCTTTAAATAATCAATCACGTGGAAATTAGTCTGTGGCATCACCGAAACCCCCGATGAGTCATCCTCTTGCATGGCTCATCCTCTCATACGTGTGCACCAGGGAACCGATCCCCATACATGGCTGACCATTCTAATCCTCACTTGATTAGCCCTCTCATTATTTTAACATGCTCTCTTTTCTTTTCATACCATCAGGAGGTCAACTTGTGGTTATTCATATCACATCAATGTGTATCATCAAATGCACACAGGGGCGCCGATCTCCCATACATGACCGACGGTATCAGGGACTGCCCTCACAAATCCATGGTGGCCCACTTCATTCTAATTCCATTGCAATTCATATCACAGTACATTTAATCAACAATTCATCCATTTGCCAATCATCAAGTCAACAATTAATATGCATAATATAAAATATGATGATACGATAATTAAATAATAATATAATATATTTTAATATAAAATATTTAATCAACAATTAATTGTTTGTTAATAAGTTAATAGTGACTGATTGTGAACTGATTAAAAAAACAGAAAAAGAAAAAAAACAAGAAAGAAAATCGACTTTCAAAATAAAACAGATTCTTATATATAAGTAATTGTAACGTCACGTGTATTTTAATTATTTTTCTTTTAATTATTCAATAGCAAGAATTATTATTGAAGGTTTTGTCTTTCTATACCTTTAGATATATTTTATTGTTGAAATTAATATATTTATTGTTAGTTATATGCCCTGTAGCCAATTTGATTGGTCATATTTTGGATGTAATATTTCATATAATAAATAATTGATTATTAATAAAAGACATTTATTTATTTTTTATATTTTGATTGATTGAATCTTGATAAAAGATAAAATCTATGATACAATACTGTTTTGGTAAATAAATTATAATGTGGTTATAATTATGAGTTTTATATTTGCATTAAAGCAACGTCTCTAAATATTTCTGATTGATGTTCTCTTCATTATTGGACAATAATTAGAGTTGTTGATACTAGTACAAGTATATTCTTTCCTTAGGAAAATAGTTGTTCACATAAGCTGAGATATATATGATATCTAGAACTAATATATAGGTGCTTATTATTTAAACAAGTCTACTGAATTGACCTGCATGAGAATTTCATATGAAAAGTTACATGTGTTTATGGAATACTTAAGTGATGGTTGTGTAACTGATCATTTGACCTGATATTACTAAGCTATCTTATACATGGATGATTATATTTTGATTCTTTGTTCACATTATTCATTACATGAATAATAAGCAATGATTAATTAGACATATTAGGAACTGTATGAAGATACTTATGTAATTAAGAGATGATTCATCACTCTAGGTAAATTAAGAAAAATGTTCTAATTGTTCTCTACTAGTATTGATTAAGAAATCCTTGCGTAAGGTAGAATGAAATTAGTAAATGAAATTTGAAATTTCATTCAACTTAAAATTAATTAAGGTTAAAATAACTAACATGATTCAGTAAAGCAGACACACTTCATGTCTAATTACTAAATCAGAACATTAATGATAAAGGGATACTAATTACACTAATAAATCATTCATTGAAAGGTTAAGTCAAACCACTTTGACTTTTTAAATATTTGGGTAGTCTTAACATGTTGTTAGACAATGTACTTGACCTTCAAATATTAATTAATTAATATTTATTGCCAATATTTTTGGAACCCAGAAGGTTACATACATAAGAATGAATATGAGAAAGTGAAAATGAGAAATCGAATCAAGTATTACAAATAAGTTTTGTAGAGTTAAGGATAAAATTATAATTTATATTTGATTACAATTTTACCTAAATTATTAAGTATTGATTTAATTAATTTATGTCTAAAATTTATTAAGATAAATTTTAGATTAAATAAACATAATATTTTAATTATGATTTATGAATTTAAATAGTTAAATAAATAAATATAATTGATTAAATTGAAAATCTTATTAATATATATATTATGATTTATTTATTTAAATTATTTAAATAAATAAATAGGCACATATACATTTAGTTATAATTTATTTATTTAAAAAGTTTAAATAAATAATTATAATTAATTTATTTGTGACATAAGATTTTTCTATATAAGGTTTAAAAAACAGTATAGACTGGTTGAACGAGAGAATGAGTTGTTACTCATAGCCACAAAATAAAATAGGGAGCCTACGATAATTAGTATCATCATACACTCTAATCTCTAAATCTTGTAAAATAGTTTTAGAGTTTTTTGATTGTACATTCGTGTGGATACTACTAGAGGCTGGACATTTAGATGGCTTGTGGTTTGTGACAATCTAGCTGCGTAGATCGAAGTTTCGAAAAATTTGTAAAAGAAATATTCTTCTAAATAAATTTTATTATTTTATTTATTTAAATGGATCCATATTGGTATAATTAATTATTTTAATTACATTATTCCACTGCGCATATTTGATATTGAAATGCAACATTTATAATAAAATATTAATATGTTCGAGGTTTATAAATATAGTTAATAATTATATGATGTTCTATTTTTGTAGATTATTTTATAATTATAGCCTTTTCTAAGCTACTATCAATTGGGTATTATTATCCTGAATGTTCTTAAGATGTTAGTTTTTTTTTATAGGACTTGATTTTCGAAAATTGGCACAGTTGAACAAGAAGAAAAGAAAATAAGAAAACTGAGAAGAAGAAGAAGCAGAAGAGAAAGAGAGACCAAGAGAAAAGGTGAAAGAGGCCACCTCTGATTTTAAGAGATCTATGTCGTTAGTTTTTTTCTACTTAAATCATGCGAATTAGAGGAATTCAGCTAGACTCAGTTTTATATTTGGCTGATAAAAATTGAGATGGCCATGGAGGTTTTTATTCATAAGGGGTATTTTAGTAATTCATTTTTATTCTAAGAACATAAGGAACATCTTATTCTCTTACAACAATACCTCATAAACATTTCATGAGAGTTATCAAAGTAGTGGAACAAAACAGTAAATTAGGTCAGATTTTAGGCACGAAATAGTATTTTTCTTTATGATTTGAAGTCAAATACCCAATATATTATATTTTTTAAAAAAAAGGCTTAAAATTGGAATAAAATTAATAAAATTTATTTTCTAAACTTTAGTTCCATTTTCATGGAACCAAACATTTTGATTTAAGTGAATAATTAATTTCTTTTATTTAAAAAGAAATAGCGAACTTTTGCTTTTATTAAAAGGCTCTTGCCCTCATGGAGGTGGGGCTAATAAGAAAAAAGGTACTCCAATATTTATTGTAGAGGAACAAGTGGATCAACAAAATTAGGTCCATATTGAAAAATCTTAATGAACAAAAAAAGCCTATACTTTAAGTGAATTTACAATCTTAGCCAATGCTTTTTATTTTTGCAATTGATACATTAGAATTATTTTTATAATTGCAATTATAGCATCTATTAGACTCCGTTAGAAATATGCCTAGCTGGCCGTTTGTGGGCCTCAAACTAACGCCACATAGTTGCCATGTCTGCCTCACACTTCATTATCTTTAACCACAAATATAGGAATGAAATGGTGTCGTTCTTATATCAGATATGCATTTTTTACTCAATTGAAATAGTGCCGTCAAAAGTAAACAAAAACTTTTGTTTGCCAACCATCGATTATTTTTGTCTTCTTTTGCTTGAGAATTCCTAAATTTTATTCCTCTCTCTATTAGCTTTTTACCTATTTTTAAATCATTGAAAGTGACTTAAAATAATAAAATACAAATTACAATCTCATTCTCAAGCTTTAAGTACAATAAGAAAGCGTCTATAGTGTACGATTGGTGAAAAAAGGTAAGGTTGGTGGACCAAACATGAAACCTAACCCATATATGAGATGGGTTGTTTTAAATTTTTTATTTGAGTATGCAGCATCTTATATTATTCTCATTTTGGTTGTTGTATTGACATGAGAAGGAATATCTACAATACATGTTTTTTTATCTATTTTTTATTTGACGTGTTGTATTGACAACATTGTGCCTTTTCCTTTTCCTTCGTTGAGAAGAAAATTAATACATAATATACTATTAATGACAACCCTTCATATGTAGTATACTATTTTGAATATATATATTAGCTAATATCATATTCAATGCCTTAACTTGATAATATCGATAATAAGTTAGTGTGTAGGGTTTTCCTTGTATTTATAAAAGAAATAATGTTTGAAACATTTTTCATGCAAAATGCAGGATGGTTGAATTTTTCATTATTCACTTTTAGCATGAAGGTGTAAAATAGGTTAATGAGGTTGTTCCATGTGTTGATGGGCATTACCATTTCTTTGATAATTGTGATCCTGATCAAATATTTTGCTTAGAGATAGAAGACTTAGGAAATAAGTGTGGATACACTTCATAATGTGCATATAATGGAAGTTGAAGAAGATGAGTCTTCTGATGACCCTAATTTTGAACCCATTTTGCAATTTGAATCAACTAAAGAAGAGACATCAACAAATGATGAAGAATATCAAGTGGCAGGAAAAAATAAAAAAATATATAGGAATGGGGTGCCAATAGGAGAACATGAAGACATCATGTGTTCAGGACAACAAATTAATAATGTTGTTTCAAATCATAGTTGCACTGATCCAGAAAATGTTGGTGAAGACATTGGTTATGTTAGTGTGTATGAGGACTCAAAAGAAGATGTGCTAACTCCTCATAGTTGTGATAGTGAGTATGAATTAGATAGGATAAGGAAGAAGAGGAGGCATATAGTGTATGATCCGAGATGTGATCATTCAAAATTGCAGTTTGTTATTGAAATGAGATTTGAAGGGCATGAGCAATTCAAATCAGCTATTCAATAATTTGCAATTTATAATGGATTTAATGTGAGATGGGTCAGGAGTGGTAGTGCTAGAGCAGGTGTGTGTAGAGGGATGTCCATGGAAAGTATATGCCAGCCTATTACATACAAAGAAAACTTTTGTATAGCAAACTTTTGGATGTCCATGGTATTGTTACATGACGCTTAAAAATAGACAAGCTACTGGAAAATGGATAGCAAAAAATTCCTCTCAATGTTTAGAAGAAAACCAATTTGGGATGCAAAAGAGTTACAAGATGAATTGAAGGAGAAGTATGGATTGACAGTTACTATGGCAATGTGTTATAAGGCAAGAAGAAGGCTTTAGAAATGCTCCATAGGTCATTCAACATTATGCTAAACTCATATCATACAACGCCGAGTTACAAAAAGTAGATAGACGGTATGTTCGAGTTTGTTTTTTCAAATGATGTCAAAGATGGGATGTCAATGTTTAAGAGATACTATGTTGGGTTTAATTGTTTGATTAAGTCATGGAAGGCAGCTTGCAAGTCTATTATTGGTCTTGATGGGTGTTTTTTGAAGACTGTAATAGGTGGCATTCTTTTAACAGTAGTGGGTAGAGATGCAAATAATTAGATATATTCACTCGCTTGGGCTATTATAGATATTGACTGCCAAGATACATGGAAATAGTTTCTAAATCTATTATTCGAAGAAATAGGCCTAGAATCCAGTTTAGGCTATACATTTGTGAGTGACCAACAAAATTTTTTTACTGAATCCAGTTTAGGCCTTGATAATAGTGTGCAATATTTTTTATTGAAAAATGATTTTTTTTTTTTTGCATCATTATTGACATTTTTTTTACAATCAGGGTTTCATTACTGCACTTCAAGAGGTCACCCCTTGTTGTGAACACAGGAATCGCGCTAGGTATATTTATGCTAATTGGAAGAAAACTTTTAAGGGAGAGTGTTTTAAAAAACTATTTTGGAGAGTAGCTCGAGTAGATATATGTGCCGAAATTCAAGGGAGTTATGAAAGAAATGAAGGATGAATCAGTTAAAGCCCATAATGCATTCATGAAACAACATCCTGAGAGGTTTTGCAAAGCTTTTATAAACGGACTTCCAAAGTGTGATGTGATTGAGAATAACCTTTTAGAGACCTTCAATGGGTATATTCTCAAAGCTAGGTGCATGCCCATTATTGATATTGTTGGGATTATAACTTATCCCGAGTAGGGCCCGCGAAAAAATACCGGTGGTAAAAGTAAAATAAAATTACTATTACCACATATACCTCCAATAATTAAATATTGAATATTGACGATCGAATCCACCAGAAATAATAATC